>JAKTXH010000023.1:0-183153 GCA_030561405.1 Suhomyces atakaporum
ACCGTCTTCAGTGGTGGTGGAGGTTGAAGTAATTGAATCAGTCCATGTTGAAGTGCTAGTAACGGTAGGAGTAGGAACATCAATGATGACAACTACAGTACCGTCTTCAGTGGTGGTGGAGGTTGAAGTAATTGAATCAGTCCATGTTGAAGTGCTAGTAACGGTAGGAGTAGGAACATCAATGATGACAACTACAGTACCGTCTTCAGTGGTGGTGGAGGTTGAAGTAATTGAATCAGTCCATGTTGAAGTGGTAGTGACAGTTGGAGTAGGAACATCAATGATGACAACTACAGTACCATCTTCAGTGGTAGTGGAAGTTGAAGTAATTGAATTATCCCAAGTTGATGTGATAGTGGTGGATGGAGTTGGGACATTTACAATCTCAGTCGCAGTACCACCCTCAGTTGCAGTAACTATCAAGGTTGACGTTTGTGAGCCAGTCCAAGTCGTAGTAGTTGTAATGGTAGGAGTAGGGACCTGGACTACAATAGTCTCAGTTACACCAAATCCTGCTTCATAAGGTAAGGTGGTAATACTAGTGTATGAGGCGTCCCAAGTCAGAGTGACAATTTTGACAACTTTTCCAGTGGATCCTGTGTCAGAATTGGCGTACGTAATCCAAGTAGTATCGAAATTATTATTATGACTGGTACCATCGTTACAAACATAATTATCAAGGTAAGCCATTGGAGTACTACCCAAACCAAGATTATTTGAAAGGAAATCAACAAATGGTCTATAACCGGCGGGAATATTTGTATAAGTCATGTAAAATTGTTTCAGTTCACAGAAAGCTTGAAACTCGAAATCGGTGCTTGCCGTTTCGGGGAAGTTCCAGCTGTTTAGTTGATTAGTGAATGCAGCATGAGCAGATGAACAATCAATTTCAGAGTTATCGAGACGCATACCAAGGGCACCTGATTTATAACCATCCGGACAATTACCAGCCAAGGTATATGATTGAAAGGTATCGATACTTGGAAGAGATCTAAAAGCATAAGTTATAGCATCTGGTCCATTAACGGTACCACCATTGAAAGTGACCTGAGTGGAAATAGCATTATCGCCATCTTTGAAAGTAATTGTATTTTCGCCTGGGTGCAAACACTGCGCACCTTGAAGATCAACCGATAATGCTGAACCACCAACATTGAAAGTGAATGGGAAAAACACGGAACCTGAAACCTTAGTCACCGTACTGACATCCTGTAAGGCTACACACTGAAGTGTTGAATATGGGACAATGGCTTCACCATTTTGAAAAGTACATGTTGCATAAGAAATTCCATCCATAGTCAAATCAATGGTGGAAGTAGTTGCAGTGAATTTGTAAACACATGGAAGGGTAAGAGTGAAAGTATCACCAGGAGAGACTTTGCTACTATCAATTTCCCATCCCACAGTAGCGACCCAATTTGGAGTTGAAGGTGTAACTAAAGGATAGGCAGCTGCAGGTTGGGATACAATAGAATCGAGACTATTGAAAATACCCGTAACCCCTTTACCAGCTACACCGACAGCCAAGCTGACAAGGGCACATATACTGGAATATTTCATGTGAATATGATAGATCAACTAAATCAGTTAGTTGGCAATTGACAACTTTTATGTAAAAGTTAATGGAGGTTACTAATGTTACGACATCGATGACTTAAATTAATACTACTTCAAAATAAAATATTCTCTGTGCATACAGAAGATATAATTAATCAAATTTTCTTGAATAATTAGCGTTCGCAACCTAGAACTATCAGTTTACCTTCCCAGTTTAGTATCAGATACAATCGAATTAAGATTAATCTAAAAAATAATTTTTCCCAATTTGTGTCACGGATTTATAATTCAACACAATTAATTATAATTATATGTTATTGCAAAAAATACTGAGAAAACACAGTTCCATTAGTTAGGTAATACTTGAATTAGGAGTGAAGTCACATGCATACAATCTTTTCGTATCTGTAAATACAAGAGTTTCACGTTGTAGCCATGGAAGCCCTCCACCCCAGATCCAGATTCAATTAAATATGACTTGCATTCTGTAATTTCTTGCAGATGTTGTGGAACGAAAGGCGGGTACACAATCTCGATGACTTTCAATGGAAAAGTTCTGGTATGATTGCACATCCCATACGGCACAATCATGGTACCACCACCAGTGAAATCTGAGGTTCGACTTCAAGACTTTGTAGTGGTCACTACTTGATTTGCTGTAATTGTATTTATTTCTCGGAGGGATGCTATTTGGGCGCACCTCGTTGATTTTACATTGAGGTAACTATAATTGCGGAACATTTAGACCCTGCATAGCTGGTATTAGTATCCAGAACTGTTTTTGATGCATCACATAATCGTAATCACATCAACAACTGAAACTGTGTGTAGCATTGGTCTCCATCTCTTGTTTCCAGCGGGAAATCTAGCAGTAAGTTATAACCTTAAAGAGGCAAACCATGGCCAGTTCTCTGTATCAATAAGCTTAACTTCCATAATAAAAAGATGGTTCAAAGACTTCTAGAATAATTCAGCAAGCATGTATTTATGACTCAAAATTGTTTCGAAGATCTAACAATTGACGATTAGCGCCTTGCAGATTCTCACCGTATCGTCCTTCATAACCATCAAGTGAAAATTACGACAGATTTTATATGCACATTCTAATGATTTCAGTTCAGTGACTGGCCCAGCAACTATCTAGATGACAAGCTCTGCTATGGAAAGTATATACAACTTGGGATAATATTAGAACTTTTGGCGAAAAATAATAAAACAAAAAAACTGGCGTTTTCCCAGTTCCCAATGAGCTTCGGACTTTGGAGCGGTCATGCAGAATCTTGCATTTGTTCAAAACTTCATCAGATTCTCATGTCACAAAGGCTTCTCTTTGATCACAAAATTCTCGATGGAAAATCTATTATCCTGCTCTTGGCAGATAATATTTTGCTTGTTGCAGTGAAAATACGCTGTTACGTTGATCCTGTATACTAGGACATAGAGTGAGAGCTACACTACCCCATCTTACTAGGACGATGTTTCCTCCTATCCCCACGTTATGCCGCATCTACGTTGCATTATCGTTGTTTCAAGTTTATAACCATATTGGGGATTCGTAGTCGTAATTTCGTTGTATGCGGACCAACCATGACCAATATCGTGCAATCTTCAATAATCTTCAATAATCTTCAATAATCTTCGATAATTATCTGGTGTTAGCCTCTAATTTTTTCTGTGCTCGATTTCTTAAGCGAATCAGGGCTACATAATCTGCTCATCTCATCATTTGCGAGTTTACCAAAATCTATCAGGGAGCAAAATGGTTTCGTTCTCTTGTGAAGTCTGTAATGACACTATTATAAAGAAGAAGTTAGACCAGCATACTCAAAGATGTCGTGGTGCCTATTTCACTTGCATTGACTGTTCCGTTACTTTCCAAGGAACAAGCTACAAACAACATACCAGCTGTATTTCTGAGGCTGAAAAATATGAGAAGGCCCTTTACAAGAATCCAAAGAAGCAAACTCAGAACAAACAGGCCCAAAAATCAAATGTCCCAAGTCCTAAAGTTACTGAAGAAGTGAAGGTTGAAAAGGTCGAAAAGACTGTAAAGCAGACAAAGAAAGAGCCTGCTTCTGAAACAAAGTCTAAAACTGTGAAATTGGCCAAGTACTTCAAATCCAATAAAGAACAAAATCTTTACAAGATTGTTAAAAAGGCATCCCAAGACAATTCACAAGAAATCAAAGAGTTTTTGAAGTCATTGAAATTGGTTAAAAAGGATGATGGTCAAATCGAGATTGTGCAGTAGTTTTAAAAAATCTGCATTAACATTTTTGATTAGGGTAGTTGACCCCAAGATCAAATATATTACCTACATGTTGAAAAATTAATAAGTCAAAAATTTTGCACAAACATCATCAGTTATGAGTAATGTTACTCCTAAATATAGAAGCACTAGAAAGCTGGCGTCACTCAACCCCGTTTTTAGTTTAATTAACGAATATAACTGCAAAAAAATAAGTTTTTATTGTCATGAATTTTCTTAAAAAATTCTTTGGGTAGCCTCAAAAGCTGAACCGTATTACGAATTTAGTACATTCGTAAATGTAGTATTTACGACGTTTAGTTTGCGAATTTTGGGGCAAATGGTTATGAAATATTGATTCATATCTCGTTTATTATACACTTGAACTTGTAGGTTTCTATTAGACAAGTACACCTTGGTACTTATTACAGCATAGATGATTTCACCTGCTGAGATTAATATCCAAATATGACTAAAGAATTCTTAATCGTAGAGTACTAGTCTTGCTAGTCTGATAAATTACAAAAAAACACCACCATAATAGCTTGCAGAATACTGCAAGAGTGTTATCTGTCTTAATGCTTGGCACGTTTGTTTAACGCACGATTAACTTTGCCATAAAATTGTGACAAGGTATTGTATGGAAAAGACAAATTTTCACACAAGTATTCTGGTAAGATCCTTTTCAAATATTTAGCATTTCGTATCAAATCTATCTCTGAAATGGAATCATTATCATCCTGAACAAAGTCATCCTCCAATGCTTCCAAAAAAGTGGGAATGTAATTTATCTCTGCAGTGGATTCAAAAGTCTTTGATATCACCAATTTATAACTAATGAAAATAGCGTCATCAGAAGAAGATGAACTAGTAGATGTTTGTTTTACATCAAAATGGTATCTCGATTCATCTTCCTGAAAGTTCGTGATTCTTAACCCTGTCAAAAGCTCTAACATATCCAAAGTGAAACCGATATTTTCAAGCTCTTTTGATAATTGGTCTTGATTTATCAAATGAGAAGACAGCTGGTCAGATTCCAATCCATCAATCCGTTTTAGTTTCTTCTTTCTGATTGGAGATTCATAAACATGATCTTTAACACTGGTACTATCATTTATATCAAGAACAGTATTGTTTGTACTTAAAAGCTTAGGAATATTCTTTTTCTTTGCCTCCTCAAGCTCTCTTTGTAACTTATCTATTGTAGACTGTTTTTCCATTAAGTTATTATTGAGTTCTTTGATAAGTTCGTGGTCGGCATCCAACTGAGATTGCACTTTCTGTTGATACTTAGTAAATATCTCATCTTGTTTGGTATTAACTAGTGAGTTAATAAATTCCACTAAGTCTTGACTGTTATAGGAATTGATGATATCTTGCTCTGTGACAATGGGATTGGACCGGGGTTTTTTGTTTATACTACTGGATGTAGATCCTGCTAGTGGTGTTGTACTCGTTATCTTCCGTTTGGTGGTTGGTGTTGATGAATCCACATCTGTGAATCTGGCAGAGGTTCTTCTTGATGGTCTTTCTTTGGTTACCACATTCTCCTTTTTGGTGGATGATGTTTCTTTTTTCGTTTTGGATGCCTTTTCGGGTTCCAGGCTGTTCTTTTGTGCAGCCTTTCGAGTCTTTGGTGCCATAGTTACAGAATGTGATGATTCTTTTACGCGTCGCACTAAACAAACACCAAAAATCGTAGATGCTGATGGTAAGGTCTGGGTGAGTTCAACAAAGTATATCCCGTTGATTATCAGTGGTGGCATGGTCTTATAATTGAGTGGCTGTGTAGATAAAAATTTGAAGTTAACAAAGTGATCCGGGATCAACTTAACTACATCGATAATAAGGGTCTTCAGTAGAAATAAACTACATATTTGGAGTGAGAGATTTACTAATATGCTTGAAGGAATTGGAACTATTTGAAGCCTCTTGTCATCTATCGTTCAATTTCTTTAGAGGAGAAAGTATTCTTAGGATGAATTTTTTTGTATCAACGTGCTTTTCAAGAACCATCTCGTGGCAAAAAAAAATAAAAGAATAAATACTCCATTCAGCACTTGACCCATTCAAATAATTTTACAAGGATTTCTGGTCATTCTGGCCCTATACTCAAACTACTCTCTTATCAATGTTTTTATTTAATTTCAATATTTAAGCAAGCCCATTGCAACGTACTTCCTGCACACACTCGCAGAAGGTGAAAACTGATGGCGCCTGAACCTCCACAACATCTTCACCTGTCCCATCCATATCTCATCTGGAGATCAGTGAACTAGCACGACCTTTTCTTCGTCAAGCAAGAGATTCTGTCCAATTGCCTTCATCAACTTTTCCTCTTCTTGCACTGACTAAACCATCACAATGTCATTTTCTAAAGAGAGCTTCACCAAAAAGTTGTCGACATTACAAGATACTCAAGAATCGATTGTGTCCATTTCACAGTGGGTATTTTTCCATCACAGACATAGCAAAGAATGTGCTAAGATATGGTCTGACTATATATTGAGTGTTCCCTCTGGATCCTCAGCATCAGCTAAGAAATTGTGTTTGTTATATTTATGCAATGATGTTGTTCAACGAGCCAAGAGAAAGAGAAAGCCGGAATTCATTGATGAATTTGCCTTGATTTTACCTAACGTAATCTTGAAGATCTATAGCACCTTGGATTCTGGTACTAGGCCCAAGTTGGATCGTTTGATTAATGTCTGGCAAGAAAGATCTGTATTTAACAACAGTGATATTCAAAAAATGAGAGACTCCACAAAGTCAGTCAAATCTAATATAGATACTGAATTACCATCAGAATCATCTCTGAAAAGCAGATCTGTTTCCGCAGGAGAAATTGTTCCTGAATTAAAGCATTTGAACGAACTTATGCTTTCATTGAACCAATTAAATGATATAAGTCAATCTAACTTAACACAATTTGGTATTCAGTCTAAAACTTACTTGCCACAGGATCCCTCCAAATCGGACAAACTTCCTTCTCCCAAAGTCTATATCTCAAAGCTTAATATGTTAGAAAAGTTGAGTAAATTGTCTATCGTCAATATTGAAGAACTTAAAAGCATCAAGAATCAAATTTCCAAACAGCTAGACAGTTTATCATCAATTATTTCAGAAGGTTGTAAAACTGATGACACTAAGATTCTGATAATCAATGATAAATTAAAGAAATTGTATACAACTAGAGAAGAATTACAGGGTATTGTAAATGAAGAAAACGGAGACTCTAAGAACAAAGACGAAGAGGTATCTCCAAGTTATGACAATAATGATTCTAATATACATGACGATAATGACGATGATGATGACGGTATGTTACCAACCTATGAGAGTGATGACGATGAAGATGAGTCTGAAAATTCCAAGAGTGAAACCGAGATAAAAGAAGAACCAACCCGAAAAAGAAGAGCCTCTCAAACACCATCGGGAGGATCTACTCCTTCGAAAAGAGTTGCATTCTCTGAAGACATCGAAGTAAAAGAGTTTGATCGTGATGAATCCGAAAACAATGATATTGCTGAAGAAATTGAATTCAATGATGAAGATGATGGTGAGGATGGATATCAATTATCCGAAGATTTTGAGCAACATCATAAAGATGATTTGGACTTAAAGCACGAGCATGACAGTATAGTCGAAGATGATGATGGGTATGATCCATCATTTGGAGAAGTCTCTAATGGAATTACCGAACCAAACACCGAGGACGATTCTGAATCATCTGCGGATGTGATGAGTCTACTTTCAAAGTTAGCTTAAATTTGTAATATTAATAAAATTTGTCTATAAATGTGTATCATTGTTTATATCACCTTGTTAAAATAATTGAGATTTTTCTCATTGTTGGATAAATCCTTAAAAACTGAAAGTATAAAGTAGAACTTAATTTAATATGATTGCGAAATCATGAGCCTGACTCCGTCTAGGCTCGTAGAAGTAATTGACATTGGTAGGGGTAACCAGGGGAGAATTTTTGGTTGAAGGGTAATCTTGAATTGGAGAAAATTGATGATTTGAGGTCGTAGTAGAGGTTGGTAAAGAATGTCTCTTTGCTAAAGATTTTCCACTATTAAACCATTGATTTGTTGACATTTTTGGTAAAGTTACTGTCGATCCCGATCTAGACAGTTTATCCGACTTTGATTTTCGAGGAAGGTATACACATAAATCATCTGAAGACACACAATTTGAACATTCAGGAATAGATCTCGAACACTTCTTTTTAAGTTTACGACATCTCATACAACTTACCACCGATTTACCATTATCATTCAAATCTAAATTTGAATCACCAAGATTATGTTCATAAATATTGTGAGAAGCATCTTTACCCTTGAAATTTTTGAGGTTTTTGCGTTTAAAAACAGTTATAGAAGGACGTCGAGATGAAGCATGAAGATTCTGAGCGATAGTTTGATTTAATTTGACTTGGAATTCATTCAAATAGTTGACAATTCCAGGATATTCTTTATCACATATATCATATCTAGATTCAGTAGAATATAACAGGGTCATATTGAATTTCATAAAAGTCAAGATGCCAGCACCCACTCAATAGATTTTTGATTATGATAGTTGAATTTAGAAACGTCAGGCTAATGGGGGAATAAAGTACTAATACCCCAGGTTTGACTCGGTGCCCATTTTCGCAAAAATTACGGCTGCAATCGTTATTTTTTCAGGGCCGGAGAAGGCATAAAGGGGCCGTCGGTAAATTCCGTATGTGATAGCGCGATAACGGCAACCAAAATTTGGGTGGTGTGGCACGGGGTATTGGGCGCCTCATTATAACCATAAAGCGTTTAGACGATAGTGACATCAGTTTATTATTAATAAACTGTGTAGTTGATAAGGATTGATTATATAAACCTCCAAAAATGATTTTCCCTTGATTAATCTTGGCCGGTACCGGTAAATCACGATGTAGATCATTTGCTATTTCCGCTAACACTGGCGACATTTGTGGCAAATGTGATGTGAAATATTTGCTTACTCTATTACTACCCACATACAATAAAGTTCTCGCTCTAGTGCACGCGACATAGAACAATCGTGCCGCTTGACCATCAGCCCGAATTTGGTTATCAATAACGGGTTCCCAATAAGGCTGATTGTTTGTACAACCTAAAATAAATACAACAGGAAACTCTAATCCTTTTGCCGTATGAATAGTAGATACATTCACCATTGAATCATCTATAATTGGCATGTCTTCATTGTAAGATCTTAAAAAAAATCCTAGAAAACTATCCCCTGTTTCCTCGGAAATATATTTTGTGTGCGCATGAGATAACGAGCCGTAGAATGATTGGATATCAGCTTGTAATTTTCGTTGATATTCTTGAAAGTCCGTACTTCCTGAGGCTGTTTGATTAATGTAGTTAATTAGCCCCAGTTGTGTAACTATTATTAATAAACTTTGTAATATATCCTTAGGGGTCAGGTGTTGGCTTAAATATTGTCTTTGTGTTGCTATTGCATCTAAGAATGCTCTTACTGATTCAAGAGTTTGTTGATGATCAGGTTGTTTATAGATTGATGTTAATCGAATCTTTTTCTTAGATTGATCTCCTAATTCAAATCTCAAAAATTCTTCCATTTGATTATCTTGGTATGTTTCTGAATTATTGCTAACCTTCCAGGAGTCAAAAAGGTTAAACAATTTGGAGACTCGAAGCCTCGACCCCACCTTTTTGTCCATCAAAAGCATGATACATAACATATTAAAGTTGGACCCTGCTCCCTGGCTTAGGATATTTAAGATATCGAGAAATATGTGGATTTTACTTTTAATCCATGGAACTGTCAGTGAAAATCGGTTACAATGAAATCCATAATTTTTAGCAAATAATTGAAAATCCTCCACATCTTTATTCGCTCTTCCTAATACAATCATATCAGAAAGTTTGAATAATCCTCCCAGCTCAAGTACTAATCTTGAGATCTCTTGAATAATAAATTCATACTCGGCAAATCTGCTGGAGGTGTTATACAACACAGGTTTGAACAAGCTATTTCTAGTGGATACAAAGTCTCCTTTGAATGGCAATATCCCATTGGATCGTAATGCCACTTCCATTGAGGCAGTAAGAAGTTCAGGTGTTAATCGAAATGTGTCTTTTATAACTTTGGTAGTTACTTGGTACTTGGGAAACTCTTTCTCTAAATCGAGATCTGGCTTAGATCCAAGAAATTCGTAAATGCTTTGGTGCATATCTCCAGCAACGGTCAAGTGTTTAAGACCAGATTTCTCTTCGTACAAGGTGGGATAATTCACCACTGCTTTTATCACTGAAAGTAACAGATAGTGCATGTCTTGAAATTCATCCACTACCACCACTTTGTAGTTCGACAAAAATGTAATTAAATTATGATTATTTACCGATTGCTTTATGATTGCCAAAGCATTTGTTAAAAAGTCTTGATATCTCATAATACCATTTTTCTGTAGAAATGCTAACAATTCAGATATGTAACCCTTGTCCACCTTATACTTCTGGGAAGCGGTGTGAATGTCAATTTCTTCACTTTTGATTTCGTTTAATAATTTCTCCATTTGTGATGCTGTGAGATTACCCTTCAAAGTTTTTCCATTTATACCAATAGTTTTCCCCAGAAAGATGTTCGAAAAGTTTCTCCAACTTAAATCATCCATGAGCCGTCTCTTGGTACTGTTTGGAAAGTAAACTGAATTATACTGATCAACTAAATTTGCACAAAACGAATGGAAAGTACTTATATCGATATTTCCACTTAACTCGGCACCTACTAGCCTGGTCAAGTTTTCTTTTAAAGAATTGACCGCTCGATTGGTCATTGACAAGATCAAGATTTCTTCAGGATGCACCCCATTTTGAATCATATAGGCTACTCTCTTTGCAAGTGTCCAAGTCTTTCCACTTCCAGGACCAGCCTGGATAGAAAGAAGAGTATTGGGGTATGTTGGATGAGTGATGATGGAGAGTTGCGAATCAGTGGGAGTTGATTCTGCAAAGATTTGATCTTGAACATGGTCTTGAATAGAGTCTTGAATAGGACCATTGTTAATATCAGGAGGTGCTGCTTCTTGAGGCGAAAGGTTATCTCGATGTTCAAAGTTTTCCATAGTGGATCACGTCTGTCAGTATATTAAATTGATGAGCGATTGCCACACCCTTGTATTCTGGTGGTCTTGGATCGTTGAGATTGGAATCAATTCTGGGAAGAAGTTGAAACTTTTACGTGAATTGTCGCTTCAATGCGTAGGGTTATAGTATCCTTATAATCACTTTCTGTAGTTGGTGAGAATCGAGATTTTCGAGATTATCAGTCTATACAAATATTCAAAAGTAACCTATGGGGATAAAATCATAGTGATAACTATTATAATAACTTTAACCTTTCATTGTTGTGCAATTGACTCTCTTTAATTTAATTGGTGGCCGACCTTACAATTGTACCATTGCTTGCTTTGTCACATATACGACCGTATAATAAAGATGACATCTTGATGGTACTTCTATATTAATTCACCCTCAATTGCAAGATCAATGACAATAGACTGATAGGATTATTAAACTATTTCATACCTTTATTTCCCAACAATTTGGTGATAGGATAATCATTCTTAATTTAGATCAGTTTTGGTTTACCAGTACTTGTCGCATCATTATACGATCAAATATCTTGGCCACCAGTCTATTCGATTCCATTCGCTCCATCAATACATCAATTCAACATTGTTCCACGCTATCCACTCTTAGTAATATCCTTCCCTGATCCATCAAACTAACTCAATCATTCCTATGACAGCTTTGGACAAGCTTAAGCAACTCTTTCCAGTAGAACCTTCCCCAGACATCTACTTACCTCCTGAAACCCTTGCAGAATACTGTCGCAATAACCAGGGCCTTGGGCTATTGGAACTGATCCGTATCGATGCCACTGTCACTTCAGAAGTCCCCAACGTATCTGAACAGGAACTCTCATCATTGATCACTCAATATTCTAACTACAAAGATAGCATCCGTAAACATAGAGAGAAATTGATACCTATAGGAACTATTCTTGCGGGCTTCAATACCGAATTGGAACAGTTATCGTCAAGTTTGGTCTCTCTACACGAAAAGTCCACTAAACTTTCCCTGGACTCATCTCTGAATAGAACCACCACCGATCAGTTGAATCCAATCATTTTAGATCTTATAATATCTCCGGAAGTTGTCAGATCAGTAGTCAACGACGAGGTGAACTCAAAATGGATTGAAAATATCAAGTTTATTAATGAAAAGATCCAATTAATCGCTAGTATCAAAGAAAATAATCATGAGGATAACCCCCTCTTAAACTCATATAAAGGCTCAACCGCATTGGCTCAATTGGAATCAGGTATTCAATTGTTGATACATAAGACTTTGGAAAAAATAAGAGATCATATTATCAGCCAGATTAAGTTATTGAGGTCAAGTACAAAAGTATCATCACAAACTATTCAACAAAACTTACTCCAAATTAAAGAAGCTTTCGTCTTCTTAAGCACCCATCATCCCGAACTTGCTAATCAACTACAAAAAGCATATATTTATTCCATGAGATGGTACTACCAATCACGATTTGCAAAATATATCCACGCTCTAGAGAACTTGAACCTTCGTCATGTCGATCAAAATTTGGTGCTAGGTGGAATAACTACTGAAGAAAAAGGTATATTCGGCTCTGGTTTGAAAGGTTGGCTTTCAACGTCTACTGCTTCTAACTTGCAAAAACCATCACCTCATGGAGCACCGAATCAAGTCTCTATCAATGATTATCTTCTGTCCATTGACAAACGTATACGTATCCTTGAAGATGGGAAATCGAATGAACCACAGACTGCCATCCCATCTCAAATTGCAGAAACTACACCATTCACCTATTGGATCGAATTTGTTTATAATCAATGGTCCATCGCATTAATTGATAATATAGTAGTGGAATATTTATTTGTGGTGGACTTTTTTAATCAAGGTAGTGAAAAATTTGAAGAATTCGTGCCTGTCAAAACGACTACTGACAGACCAAACTCTACTAAACATGAATGGTCTCAAGTAATGTTTGAAAGCGTATTCAAAATGGGAAGGGATTTCGTGAGTTGGCTCATAAATCACACTCCATTACCTAATAAAGGGTCTAATGTCCCAACTACTACTGCTAGAAGTAATATAGCTTCTGGGGGGTACGGTACATGTGATGCGTATGGTATCTTGTTGATGATCCGTATGGCTCAAAATTCTCAATCTTTGATGCACAACGAGTTTCACATACCTATTCTTGACGACTATTTAAATTCGGTTCTACTCTTATTATGGCCTCATTTTACTAAAATTATAGACACCAATTGTGAATCTTTGAAAAAGACAATTTTAAGGGCTACTAAAGAAACTAATTTAGCACCAGTTGGAGTCTCACAGCAATTTGCACAATTTGTGCTGGGGCTTTTGAGATTATCATTGACCACCTCCAAAGATGGAAATAAAGATTTTCGTGGTGAGCCTTTATTTATTTCCATCAATCGATTACGAAATGATTTTGAAAACCTATTGACAAAATTGAGTAATCACTTTTTTGGGGCTGGGAAAAATAAAACAACAGAGAAGGAGATTTTCCTATATAATAATTACTTTTTGGTTGTTAGCATATTGAAGAATGAAATAGCTGAAAAGAAGGATGAAACGGATTCCAATTCCTTAATCGAGGAACAAATACAGCATTTTCAAACCTTGTGCAACGCTTACAAACATTAATTGATAAATATTCTCTTGATTCACGAAATAATATCAGTAATGTACATTTATTCGTAACCCCTTGTTTGATCTTTATTCATTATAGGGTCTTATTTTGTGTCGACACTTCAAGTATGCAATTAGTTTACGATAACTCACAGATTTTGGCAAACAATCCACATAGTTGGAGGTAAGTGGCCACACCCTCGAGAACTCTCATATGCACAAACCCAATTTCTTTTATTATCTCCAATCTTTTACCCTCGCTGATTCCAGGTAACGTTTTGGCAACTTTGAATGTCAGAGTTACAATATCTATAGCAGAATAACCCTTATTCCATAAGGTGTCTAAAAGTTCTATTGCCTCGTCAATATTCTTTTTGTTTGTACAGCTAGCCAAAATTTTCTTGATCACCAATGGATGTGGTTGATCTACAATCTTGAACACATTTGTATCATTCACGAATCCAAATCCAGAAACTGTACTTTGTAAATTATTGATGGCTTGTCTCATGTCACCTTCTGCTGTGAATACCAATGCCTGTAATCCTTCACTATTATATTTCACCCCTTCAGCTTCAGTTATTTCCAACAATCTTGCCAACACCTGGTCATCAGCCAATTTATTGTATCTCAATATTGCACATCTCGACTGTAAGGGTTCTATTATCTTCAGCGATTGATTACAAGCAAAAGCAAATCTGGTAGTATTTGAGAAAATCTCCATAGTTCTTCTTAATGCTTGTTGAGCACCAGGAGTCATAGAATCAGCTTCATCCAAAATGATGATCTTGTGTCTTCCTGGAGGTAACAGAATTTTAGTTTGAGCAAATTGCTTAACTTTATTTCTGACCACATCGATACCTCTTTCATCAGAAGCATTAAGTTCCAATGTAGCTTGTTGATACAATTCAGGACCAAGCAATTCATAAGCAAGACAGTGTATAGAAGTGGTTTTACCTATACCTGGGAGACCAGAAATAATCATATGAGGGACATTACCATCTTGAACAATAAGCTTAAGTCTTTCAATGGTTTCTTCATTGCCAACAATGTCGTCGAGTACGTGGGGACGATACTTTTCCACCCAGGGAAGTTCGAGAGATAAAGCGTGGGACATGATCAGACGATTCTTGTGAATACAATTTTGAAGTATGGAAGAGACGCGTTTATACAGGTCACATATATTTTACTATAGAGTGAGAAATTCAAACACTACCCAGACTGGACCAGGAAAGATTAACTTTATAGCTGATTGTTTGACAAGTTCGCTAGTTGTTTATTTGTATTTGTTTTGTTTGCATTCTTTTTTTTTTTCAATAATTAGTTCAATCGTTTTGTTTTCTAATCGTGTTGTGACGTTTATAATGTCTACGAAGATAACATCCTTACTAGCCTCGTGTTACTGATCTTGGACTATAGACCCTACGGATCCCAACCGCCCTATGAACTTGGTGACACTTCAAAACTCAAGCATCGGTGTAATTTTACAAGCTTCCTTGATGTAGTTTAGTCGATGACTTGTAAATATCTTGTTACACATCTTTCTTCTCTGGTTGTGCCACCTTCTTCTTTTTTTGGTCATTTTTCTTTGGGAGTATGGGTGCCGTTGTGCTTAAAAAATTCAATGCTGGCTTTGTAAAAGATGGACTAGCTTTAGAATCAAATAGTCCATTCAACCACGGTACCTCCACATCCTTTATATTTTCATTCACAAATTTATACAAGAACTCTGCCTCTTTGATTCCTTCTTCCAACCCCAATATTCCGGTATTCTCGATATGTAGTACCTCTGATAATTTGGCCATGCTTCCTCTGGGTAATTGTACCAATTTAACCCGGTTATCAAACCCCAGCGAGGCAGTAAAGGATAAAACGGGGAAATGGTTGGTCAATAATGCTGGTGTGATATCATATTTCGTCACAAACACATACTTGATGTATCTGGGATTTTTCGCTGGTTTGTATTTCTTGTTGGAGAGTCGATTTCGATGCACTGAGGCTTGATTTTCTAGAGCTACCACTGTCGAGTTGAATCCTATAGTAACTTGATTTCTGATAGTTGGTTCTGGAGGTCTTTGGTCTTTATCTTTGATCTGCTTGATGGTCTTATTGTATGTACCCAATCCTGAAAGTAGGGCTATAAGAGAATCCATGATAGTACTGGCGATTTCTGGCTCAACAAATGGCCACTGGCTAGACTGAGTGTACGGATTGTCAAGAACAGGTTTGAAGACTTGACGGCGTTTTTTCTCCAACTCCTTCAAGGATGCGGTACTCTCTTGAGCAGGTTTCATGTTAGCTCTCTGGGGTCCTGACATGGTGCAATGAGATGCGATGGAGATTGAGAAATCGTGAGACAGATAAAAGTTTAGCTGATCCAAACCTACCAATTAATTTCTACAATACAGAACTTGGGTTTAGTTAGCTACAATTATTTGATACGTTATTTATTATATTCTAGATTATACTATTCTGAAGAAAATAAGATAAAAAAATTGTGTAATTTTAACAACTAGTCCAATATCACTTCTTCTCCTCAGTATCCTTCTTTGGGGACGAAGGGGAGTACTCTGGAGATCCTGGCGAGTATTGAGGAGAAGTTGGGGAGTATGATGGTGAGGTTGGAGAGTATGATGGTGAGGTTGGGGAGTAAGATGGGGAGGTTGGAGAGTACGATGGGGAGGTTGGTGAGTACGATGGGGAAGTTGGTGAGTATGATGGGGAGGTTGGTGAGTATGATGGGGAGGTAGGGGAGTAAGATGGGGAGGTTGGTGAATAAGATGGTGAGGTTGGTGAGTATGATGGGGAGGTTGGAGAGTATGATGGTGAGGTTGGTGAATAAGATGGGGAAGTTGGTGAGTATGATGGGGATGTAGGGGAGTATGATGGGGAGGTTGGGGAGTAGGAAGGAGATGTAGGTGAGTAAGATGGAGAAGTTGGTGAGTAAGATGGGGATGTAGGTGAGTACGATGGAGAAGTTGGTGAGTAAGATGGAGAAGTTGGTGAGTAACTTGGGGAGGTTGGTGAGTAAGATGGAGAGGTACCACCATATCCTGGAGATGTTGCACCACCAAAAGTAGGAGAAGTGGCACCGTAACTGAATGGAGATGTAGGAGATGGAGACGTAGGTTGTCCTCCGTAAGAAGTAAGACCACCAGCACCATCGGATGCTGGAGCAGTGTGGATTGGTGAGAATCCAGCACCTTCTTCAAATTGAATCTTATCATCTTCCATATCATAATCTCTGTAAGGAGTGGCACCTCCATCTTCATTATAATCATCACCACCTGTGACTGCAATGTTTGAAGGAGCAGTTTGCAACATCTTATCGTCAACCATGACATCAAATGCACCAGTTCCCAATGGGGCCATTTGACCCAACATAACATTCTCTGAAATACCACGACAATCATCCAACTCGGCAGCAGAACCTGCTTCAAGCAAAATTTCAACGGTTTCTTCGAAAGAACAACGCATCAAAGCACCAGTATCAGATCTATTGATACCATGACGAGTGATTGCCATCAAATGACCACGAGAGGTCATGACATCGACTAACAAAGCCATATGACGATAGTTCACATACGAACCATCGAAAGCAATGACGTTAAGAATTTCCTTGTACAAAGCAGAACGAGTAGCTTCAATACCCAAAACTGAAAGGATTTCAATAAAGTTATTGGAGTAAGTACGGGTAGCATCGACACCTGGAACCGCCATAACATCAGCCAAGTTAACACCATCTGTTTCCAAAACCCATTCTTTACCTTGAGCATATTCACCAGTCTCATCTGGTGCACTGACCTTATGTTGCATCATAAACACTCTGGTAATACCAGGAATACCACGCAATGAAATGGATTCAAGCATATGTGCTTCGATACGTTTCAAAATTTGATCTTCTTCAGCGTCGGCATCTTCATCCAAAGACTTTGGATCACGAACAACACGACAACGAATGATTAACTTATCAGCGGTATCGTCGGACCAGATAACAAACAAATCTTCACCGAAGTTTTGAGAGATCTTTTCCGCAACTTGAGCCATAGTCAATTGTTTATCTAACATCTTAGCACGATCCAATTCAAGACGAAGTAACCATGGAGATTGTTTTTCAATGGATTCCTCGACCTTTTCATCAGGAATGGCGAAATAGGCTTCCACAGTATCATAATCTTCATCAATAACAGTAGTTCTTGGATCAGGATCGTAGAAAATTTCAGTCGATGAAGTGACGTTCTTCAAACTGGTATGTTCGATAGCTGATTGCACAACCTTTGCTCTTTCAATCTCAGCGGCGATCTCAGGTTTCAAATAAACGGTAAGAGCTGGGGTCTTAATATTTTTTGCAACGTTAAGAATTTCCTTAAGACGGGGAACACCCAAAGTAACATTCTTAGAAGAAACACCCGCATAATGGAAAGTATTCAACGTCATTTGAGTTGCTGGTTCACCAATAGATTGAGCAGCAATGACACCGACCATTTCACCGGGGTGAACAATAGACTTTTGGAATTGAGCTTCAATTTCACCAACGACCCATTCAAATGACGATCTGTTCAACTTGAATTCTTCGATCACACGACGAGCAGAAAGTCTTGAACGAACCAAACATTGGAATAATAAGGTAGCGTTAGCTTGAGCTTCCTTTTGCAATTTAGAGTCACCACGGATAACCCACAACTTGGTACAAAGGTCTTGTACACTAGTGATAATTTCATCTAAAAGTAAATCAGATGCCTTATGACGTCCACTATGGAAAATTTGCTGAGCATTTTGGATAATACGACGTAAGTTAACAGGTAATGGCCAACTTGAGTCACCATTTGGAAAGCAAACATCTCTTAAATAACGACGGTCTTCAACCAATTGGTTGTATTCTTCATCCAAGACCTTTTGCAATTTAACATCTCCCTTGATTTCCTTACCCGACTCCAATAAAGATTCAGAGATAGACTTCTTTGGATCCAATAAATCAATACGGTAACGACGTTCAAAGTTTGCATCAGATCCAGGGATAGTATCAACCGATTGTTTTTCAACTTGGGTACCATCAATACCATCCTCACCATAGACGAATTGAATGATATCACCCAAGGAATTTCTAGTGGTACCATCGTAATGAACCATGATATCTTCCAAGGCTTTAACCAAACGACGTTGAATATAACCAGTTTCGGCGGTTTTAACAGCAGTATCAATAAGACCTTCTCTACCCGCCATAGCGTGAAAGAAGAATTCTTGAGGTGTCAAACCTCTCAAGTACGAATTTTCAACAAAACCCTTAGATTCTGGAGAATAATCATCCTTGGTAAAATGTGGTAAGGAACGATCAGAAAACCCGAAAGGAATTCTCTTACCTTCGACAATTTGTTGACCCACACAGGCAGACATTTGGGAAATATTAATAAACGAACCTTTGGAACCTGAAACCACCATCTGTTTCACATTGTTCAAGTCTTTCAAATTCATTTCCGCGGAACGACCAGCAGTATCACGCGCTTGATTCAAAACACGAGAAACATTGTGTTCAAAAGATTCTCTTAAAGTCATACCAGGTTCTGGTTCTAAAGTATTCAGCTGAGCTGCCAAAATAATTTCTTGCACTTTATCTTTAGCCTCTTGAATTGTGGTAGTAACGGTTTTCATAGTGCTAGAATCAGCAATGGTATCCCCAATACCAATAGAAAACCCGTTATGTAACAACCAGTAGTTCACGACCTTTTGAATAGCACTAAATAATTTGGCACAGACCTGTGGTCCCTTTTCTCTCATAACGGTGTGAATTAAACCACCACCGGTGGCACCAACGGTTTTCTTATCAACGACACCGAACATGATTTCACCATCGACAATAAGAATTCCACTATCTGTAGGACTTAACAAATCTTTTCCACCATCAAATCTTTGCAAGTGAATACCTTTAGGAATAGCCAAAGATAACAACTGTTTACCGGTCCATAACGGTTTGGGTTTCACCACAGCTGGAGGTGGAATCACACCATCCCAGTTTGGAATCCAGTAACACATATTCATCACTTGATCATATTCAATAAAAATGTCACGTAAAGTCATTTTACGAACACCACATAAAGTATCTTGCACAATACCCATAACTGGTTTATTTGACTGTGGAGAAACAATTTGTAATGGAACAGCACAAATTTCAGATAATTCTGCTCTGGTTTCAGGAGATTGAGGAACATGCAAGTTCATTTCATCACCATCGAAATCGGCATTATATGGAGAAGTAACAGATAAATTTAATCTGAAGGTAGAATAAGGCATAACCTTGACTCTATGTGCCATCATAGACATTTTATGCAACGATGGTTGACGGTTAAACAACACAGGATCATCGTCCATCAAATGACGTTCGACCTTCCAACCATATTGTAAAGCAATGTCACCTGCTCTTTTGTTATATCTTAAATCTATACGATCACCAGTATCTCTTATAACATATTTGGCACCTGGATGTTCATTTGGTCCATTTCTTACGTATTCTGTCAATCTGTGGATATTATATGGAGTAACAACTTCTGGATATGATAAAGTTCTTGCGATGGAGATTGGCACACCAACTTGATCTAAATCAAGATTTGGATCACCGGAAATGACTGTACGAGCAGAAAAATCCACACGCTTACCCATTAAGTTACCTCTTAATCTACCTTCTTTACCCTTTAATCTTGCTCTGATAGATTTGATTGGACGACCAGTTTTTTGAAGGGCTTGTGGTTGACCAGCGATATCATTATCCATATATGTGGCAACGTGGAATTGAAGTAAAGCTTCGAATTCACTTATAACGTGCTGAGGAGATCCATCTAATTCTAATTTTTGAACGTTGATATTTGCTTTAAGGACATCTGCTAACTTGAAAGTTAAATCATCTTCACCTCTAGCGGTATCATTGAACGCGATGGAAGGTCTGACTGGTGGAGGGGGAACTGGTAAAACTGTAATCAACATCCATTCAGGTCTAGCGTAATCTTCGCTAAAACCTAATCTGAAACAATCTTCAGAACTTATATGTTTAAAAACATTCAAAATTTCAGAAGGAGTCAATAAACGACGTTCTGGTTGGTCATTTTCATCGAAATTTTTATTATGCTTCCAAGTACCCCATAATTTCAAACCATCTCTACGGACAGTTGGTTGAGTATGACCACATCCACCTCTCTTTGGACTGTCTGTATTTTCTTCTTCTGAGTTATCGGTTTCACAAATCATTTTAGTTTTACAAGCATTCCATACTGCATTAAATCTCTTTTTGGGGTCTCTAATCTTTATGGCTTGATTCATGGCTAAATTTGTTTCATCCAACAATAACTTACCACAATGCATACACACACACTCACAGACTTTTTTGATTTTGGCAATGAAACCAATGTGGAAGACTGGTTTGGCCAATTCAATATGACCAAAATGACCTGGACATTCGGCCATATCTTCACCACAAGTTTGACACTTGAAGTTACGATCAATGGAACCCAATCTAGGATCATTCAAACCACCCTCCCTTGGTTTCTTGGTGGCTTGATCCATGGTTTCTGGATACTCAATCTTTGCCACTGAGATGGCACGAACCTCTTCCGGCGATAATAACCCAAATTGAACCTATAAGTTAGTAGATGTACGAGAGAAAAATGCTTCCCTTCTTTACTTACCTCCTTAACTCCACGAAGTGGAGCACTTGAATAAGTAAATTGACGACTCATATTGATACACTAATCAATGATTATATTTTTGGCTTTTTTTTTGATACAAATTTTATAGGGAAATGAAACAGTTATGATACAATGAAGAAAATCTACCCCCAAACAGAAGGGACTGGATAGTGGGTGAAACAATCAAGTAAATGAGTGCTGATAAATTCTCGGGGTTGATACTGGCAGGAACTTTAGTATCGAATCTTGGGGACACACTAAACTTTTCCTAACTAAATAATCTGGCGATGCACAGTACTTAGAACACGTGGTTTGGATAGGATTGTTTAGGTCGGTTATCGGTGATGGATTGGAGGTTTGGGTACCGATAAAGGGTGTTTTGATTGGGGAGTGAATTTTCAGCGTGAGTGGCGACGTGAAAAAATGAGGAAAAAACGGGCTGTAAGTTACGCGTGAGAGGAGCAATCGCGTAAAATCTGGTCTGCTTAGTAAGGACGTCAAGAGTATAATCAGTTGTAGGAAGTTGCAAAAAATATTTATAAAGAATTATAAAGACTGATCAACTCGCTTGAGTAGTTGGTAAATGATCTTGTAATAGATTTTAATTTTGTAGTCGAGTTAACTCGTTTGCGCGTCCAAAACTAGCTGTACTCGAGTTTCCTGAGTCAATATCGGGCATTTTAAATGAGAGATTAAATTATTACTAGTTTAATTGTACGTTGTGTTGCAGAATCAATAAGCTCGAACAAACTTATTGACTTGATATACCTTGAGTTGTTCTTCACCTTATCAATTTCAATCCTTATCCCATTCAACTACACTAATTATTCTATCATTTTTAGTATCATCAGATTATAAACTTTTTAGCTGAAAAACTTGGCCATGGCCTTCTTTTGCTTTTCCCTTCTTGCTTTAATTGTGGCCTTGACATCCTTCAATCCTTGAAGAATAGCACCATCATTTGGTTGAAGTTTAAGTGCTTCTTCTAAACTTTTTTGAGCAGAATCTTCGTCCTTCAAAAGCAATTGACCCATACCCTTACGGAAATAAGCCTTGGCTTGGGACTTTTCATCAATTTCTTCAACTTCTAAAGCGTTGGAAGCGGCCTTAACAGCTTCGGCACCCTTTTTCAATTTCAAGGCCACTAATGCTGTATTCAAATAACAAGCCAATTTAATGCTGTATAATGTGGATAACTCTTCCTTGGTTAAGTCATCTGGAAAGTATTCATCGGAGAAATTACAGGCTTTGCTATATTTAGCTAAGGCCACTTCGAGATTACCTTCTTTCAATTGCTTAGTACCGATGTCCTTCAAGGTAGTTATAGCTGCAAATACAGATTTAGGATCATTAACATCAATGTTGTCACTGTCTCCCATCACTTCTTCATATACGTCACCAGTACCATCATCCACACCACTTGGCTCAGGAACATAATCAGAGGGTAACTCACCACAGTCAGCAATAATCCATTCTTTAACTGGACAGTCGTTAGCACCTTTTTCACATCTTTCCAATTGTCTCACAATCGATTTACCTTGTATCACAGTACCAAAAACAACATGCTTTTTATCCAAGTGAGGAGTAGGAACAGTGGTGATAAAAAATTGAGATCCGTTGGTATTAGGTCCAGCATTGGCCATCGATAACATGAATGGTTTTTCATGTGCAAGGTCGAAGTTTTCGTCCTCGAATTTCTCACCATAGATAGATTCTCCACCGATTCCAGATCCATGAGTAAAATCACCACCCTGACACATGAAATCCTTGATCACACGGTGGAATTTGGATCCCTTATAATGGAGAGGTTTTCCAGACACTTTGCTGTTACCTTTTTCACCAGTACATAAAGCTCTGAAGTTTTCTGCAGTTTTGGGTACTACATCGTTGAACAATGAAAAAACGACCCTGCCTTTTGGTTCGTTGTCAGCGGTGATATCGAAATAAACTTTGTAACGGGGAGTGTCCATCTTTACTGCAAGTAATGTAAAAAATTCAGGAGGGTATGGGTTTATATGTTGAAGATTGAATTTCTAGAAGGGTATAGAAATTTTCCTGTATATGAGGTAGGATAATGGACAAACATTATGAACTCGATTAGGACCAATTAGGAAGAATAAGAAAGATTATTGCCAATGAGCTTAATTATATAGTCTGTGTCTTATTCAGAAGGAGGGTTGGCAAGATTAATGTAGTTTGATAATTTCATAAAAATTAAGATTTTTGCACAAAATTTAGACAAGTACAAAAGTGGACAAGATTTATGATGAGTGTTTTTCTGTTAACTTGGCAAATATAAAGAATGAATACCTTGATACCTAAGATGTTCAATTTCAGGATTAGGATCTACAATTGTCAGTTTCTGGCTCATTGCCATACTATTATTATTTCTAGACCTGACTTGGTCATCTTACTATACACGGTGAAAACCTCATTCGATATTTATAATCTTGTTATGTAGCAGACAGTACACTGTTGCTCTTATTAACAATCATATTAATTAAGCGGGTTACTGATAAGATGATAAGCGAATAATTTCACCTGATTCGAATCTTTACTCAAGATTTGATAAACTTTGCTTATAGCTTCAGAAGTTATCTGATTTATGAACTTCTTTGTTTGATGACGTCAAAATAAGGATGATCCATTGCCTCTTTAGCAGTCAATCTTTCCTGATGGTCATATCTTAACAATTTGTCGATGAAATCAAGGAACTCCTTAGACACAAGGTGCTTGTTGTTATCGTTGATAAATCTTTCCCATGGTCTTCTATTATAATATCCCAAATCTTCGTATTCCTCACTCAATTTTACGTTGTATTTTTCGAGATACTCGTTCAAACTCGAAGAACCCAAAACTCTGACGATTTGGACTAATTGATCAGTGTTTGATTTTCCGTGAAAGAAAGGCTCTTTCATAAATACCATTGATGCTAACATACATCCGTATGACCATAAGTCTAACGAATAATCATATAATCTGAAATCCACTAATAATTCAGGACCTTTAAAATATCTGGATGCAACTCTTACGTTATATTCAGTACCAGGATGATAGTATTCAGCCAAACCCCAATCTATCAATCTCAATGATTTTTTCTCATGGTCAATCATCACATTGTGAGGTTTGACATCTCTATGCATTATACCCATAGAATGTGAGTAATCCAATGCCTTCAATAATTCATACATGTAGAACCTTATGTCGTAATCAGTAAATGTGGGATATAAGGTTCTGAAATCTATGTTATCAATATGTTCAAAGATTAAAGCAGGAGTCTTTGATTGTGGTTCTCTAACCACATCAAGTAACTCAATAATATTAGGACCTCCCACTAAATTCTTCAAAATTGAAATTTCTCGCTTAATCTTTTTTCTCTTAACAGGTTTTAATACCTTGATAACAACTTTATCCTTCTTAACTAAGTCAATGCCTAAAAAGACTTCAGAATATTTACCTCTACCAAGTTTTTTAACAATTTCATAATTATCCTGGGAGTTCCATTTAATGTTGATATCATCATAGTCCCAGTAAACCTGCGGCTTAGTTGATAATACTTCAGCATAAACTCGAGAAATAGAGGTGACGGAATGGTGGTTGGTGGTCATGGCGGGTCTCAAGTAGTAGAAGCCGTAGATACTGATAAGGAGCCAAACAAGGACAAGTAATACACGTTGGATGAACCTTATCTTGACAGTGGAAGGGGAAAGACCAAGATGGAATGTGGTGCCAGCAAATGCGGATAGATGATGGACCGTATAGGCTTTTGTCCTTATGGGGGCAAAAATTTTCCCGTGCTCACGTGTGAAATTGGTATGCGGGTACACATCGTGTGATGAACACTCTTACACAATACTGCCATGGAATAAGCTTGTAATATGATAGTAGTTTAATAAAGTATCATGGAGTTCCTATTTTATTTTATTTTATTTCCTTTGTTTTCTTTGTTTTCTTTGTTTTCTTTTGAACTAATCTTTTACCTTCGTCAGTTTAAATGCTTGTCATGATATTAAACGAGTCTTTCATAATTTGAAAGAATTCAGTTATTAACTATTATACAATTCTATGAATATTAAAGGTTTAATTAAAGGTTTAATTTACCAAATGTAGACCCTAAATTACCTAATGGGTCCTTGGTCTGTTCCTTCTTCCGACGTGCTGCCACCTTACCCTTAGAAACCGAATCAGCAGCTTCTTGAATCTTCTTTCTGTCTTCATTCTTCTTAACCAATTTTCTTCCACCGCTCTCCAATTCGTAGTTATCCAAGAAATCGTCAAGCATGGACTCTAAATCCTGTCTCTCAGTATTCATATCAAAATGTTGATAATTATCATCTTCTTCTTGCTCAAACTTCTTGGCCATTTGTTCGTATCTGTCGTCCAAAAGAGTCAACCCTTCTGTTCTGAATAATGCGGATGATGTCATTGAGAAAGAACTGGTATCGGTCATGGCCCCCTTCTTCTTTCTTAATTTATTATTGGACTTTTTCTTGGATTTACTATTTTGATCAAACGATGGGAGGTCTGGAACCACATCATCCTCCTCTTCTTCTTCCACATCCGAATCCCAATCATTATCTTTACCCTTGGTGGCTTGTTTGAATTTATTGTAATCTTCTTCCCAATTCGTACTAATGAGTTTGGCATCCACTGCAAGCTCTTCTGGAGCTTCACCTTCATTGTATGGCAAAACTGCCTCTTCGTAATTCTCTTCATAGTTATCAGAATTATATTTTTCATTATACTCATCTTCATAATTGTCAAGATCCCATTCATCATAGTCATCATCATACTCTGAACCATAATAATCATCATCTTCTTCATCAACTTCTCCTGATTGTAACAAGTCGCCAAAAATGTCACCCTCGCCTTCGCCTTCTTCTATATACTCCTCATCTTCTAAGGCTTCCAACACTTCTCTTAATCGTGGGTCCATATCTGGATTGAACCCTTTCAACTGACTGGGAATGTTTTCAAGTTCATCAAGCTTGATCTTTCTTTTTTCTTTGGATGGTAACTGATCTTTGAAAAGATCTTCAATATTACCAAGTTTCTTCTTCTCTTCTTTCTTATTAGCCTCAATAAAAACACCATCTTCATTCTGACCAATGGGCTTTAAATGTTGCATATAATCGTACTTTGAGTCATCGAAATAAATCCCATACTGGGCAGCCAACCCTTCGTTTTCTCTAACGGTTTGGATCTCTTCTGGTGCGAGTTTCTGAGCTAACTCGGCCGTAGTGTAGATCTTTTTAGGGGTATTCTTATTCTTGGAGGGAGCTGGAACGAGAACATGGGCAGAAGCGTCGTTGTCGTAGTACAATGCATCGTCATGGGCTCTGTGAACCACACTGAACGTCTGTGCGTTCTTCTTGTTGAATTTTCTAGGCATAGGACGGTGATGGTATAAATTTTTTGCGATGATGATGCGACTGGTAAAATATCATATGAGATGATAACGTACACTACTACTAAGATAAGAATATAACGAGTTGAATTGTAAGTCTACTTTAAGATCTGGAACAACTTCTTGAAATATTGAATATACCAACTAAATATATGAAACACAAGCTTCTTTCCTACTGCTTGTTTTATCGGTTGAAATAAGTTTACGGATCAATTTACTTTGATGCGCTTGAAAAGGAAATTGATCTCTCTACAAATTGATCTCTCTACAAATTGATATTACTCTATAATTCAATAGCCGTATTTACATGATATATGAGCGGGTGATAAACCTCGGTGCTTTGAGCTTACCTTCTACCTTTTGAATCGTATTTTTTTCTTGATTTTGGTACTCCGCCAAACTACTATTAAATCAATGGTCATGTCTGTCGTGAGAGTCAATCATTATTTGAGGCCAGTCGCTTCTGACAATAGCAATTACTTCTGCCACGGCCAAAAACAAAACCCCAAGAATTAATCCGAACCATAAACCCTTCAATTCGAAATTTCCATAAAACGCCAAAGAATACCCCACTGGTAATGCGATAGCATAATACGACACCAAGTTCAAGATCGAACCGATTCTTTGTCTTCCCTGACCACGCAAAACTCCGGCTCCCAATACGTTATAGGAGTCACACAATTGGTTGATTGCCAGTAAAATCAAAATCACATTAGATACTTCAAGAACTTTATCAGACGAGGTAAACAATCTACCAAGAGTATGTCTACCAAAGAACACAATTGAAAAGTTTGTGAATGCAGAAAAAGAACCAAAAATATACGAAAGTCTGGTCACAAGTTGTGCTGCCTTGACATCTTTCTTACCAAGATGATGACCTATTCTTGTACTAACGGAAACAGCAATAGCAAAAGGTAATTGGAATGTAAGGGAACCAACGTTGGATGCAATCGATTGTGCAGCCAAAGCTTCTGTACCGAACGAAGCCGCAAAAATAGTCAATACTTCAAATGCCAAATATTCTGCCTCAACCATGATCACTCCAGGAATGGCCAATTTAAGCATAGGAGACCAATTGGTGCAAGCTTTTGCCAAATCCAAACCTCCCCAACACTGTTTACCATCAATGAATAACACATAGCAAAGCATTAGAATTGATATGAGCCAAAACACTATTGCAGTTGCTATTGGAGCTCCAATGAACCCCAATCCATAGACAGGGTGCCATACCAATAACCAGTTGATGGTCAAATTCAAAGGTGCAATAATCAACAACACATAAGTACCTGCATTAAATATATGCTGTGCTTGTAAGAACCTCTTACCAGTTTCGAAGAATAAAAGTCCTGGCGCACCAATGCTGCTAATTCTCAAAAAAGTCTGGGTCATGGCAACTAATTCAGTATCAGGGATCACAAACCCTAATAAGTAACCTGAAAACCACCAGATAAAGAACAAAGGAAACGCGGTTACTGCCAAGATCATCATGGAACATCTTTGGAAGTATAACCCGACATTTTGTATTCTACCAGATCCATAAGCTTGTGAGCATAAAGAATCCAAACTGGTGGCCATACCTTGATACACTGCCAAACCCGTGATGTTGAACGTACAAACCCCGAGAGAAGCAGCAGCCAACTCCTTGGGACCGAGCTTTCCTGCAGCATAGATGGAGGTCACTGAAAGAAGGTATTGTAAGAAAAAGGTTGCAACCAATGGAATGGAAGATTTGGTGATGAAGGTGAATTCTGACTTGAGAGTAGTCCCATGTTTACCTTCGAAGGATCCTTCTTGGTTTAATGCGTCGTAGTTTTCGTAATCGACAACCCCCGTCAACAAGGGTTCTTCAGCATTCATGATGATGAAGAATATGTAGATGGGATCAGTTTGGCTTATAAATGGGGCTGGAGCGGAATCATTACCATAAGTATCTTAAGCGGTTAGGCCCAATTTGGTAACTGAAAAGTGCGCCAACCGCGCGGTACCCAATAATTTTTTCTTTTGGTCTAACAAAAGATATAGAGGGTAGTTTCACCAGTCACATGATACGACTTGATATCTGCTTCAGACTTGGGTTGAATGTTGGTGGGTAAGGGGATTTCCATATTGACAGGATTTTTTTCTGTGAAAAATAAGTTAGGGTCAGTGACCGAAAGTACCAATGAGTGTTCAGTGGAATTGTAAGTCAATTTAGTTTTTGAGATTTGTGGCGATTTGATCTTAACGAGTAATTGGTACTGAGTTGAAAGTTTAGTGAAGTTAAGTTCGTATTGGATTTTTTGACGTTCTTGGGCTTTTTGAACTACTCCAATCAAATTTGCTTTTTCCGTATTTGGTACTTTAGTTGAATTTACACCTTTAGAAATAGGTGCTTGGACGGGTTTAACTTCCGTGATTTTCATATCACTTAATTCTTCTATCAAAGGTTTTCTCTTCTCGCCATGAACATCCATTAAATCTGGTAGTGGCCCATCCGTATCAACGTCCATTGCACCATTGATCTCTTCAATCAACCCTAAAGTTTCATTTTCTTTCAATTGTTGTAGTTTTTTCTGGAATCCGTTTTCCCTCAACTCATCACGCCTGACTTCAGTTCTGGAAAGTTCACCCTTACAGAGCATCTTAGGAATCGAGTACTCCCGTTCCAAAGTGACCTCGTAGAGTAGTTCCACCGCTTCAATACTCCATTCAATCAAGATGGTTTTCAAGTCCTGATTCAATTGGCACCACTGAAAACAAGTGGTATTGATACAGCAATCATAAAGTCTTGATACCACCCCTTTCTTATCCTTGGTCTCCTTTTCCTTCGATACAATCAAAGGAATTTCCCATTGGTTCTCAATGATCAATGGAAACACAACCACCGGATCAAATTCAACATCAGGCTTTGGTACCTGAACATCGTGGCATATATTGATAAACACCTTGGTGCCAATGGTATCGATTTTGGACTCAAGAATCCGAGTCTTTACCACAAACCCAGGGGTAGGGTCTAGAGTGATGGATTCTCCCGATTCTAGTAAGGCCATCAGGTATGGTTGTGTATATGGGCTAGTTGTATTGAATGAATTTTTCACTGAGTCACCCTGAGTCAGCGATGCTTGTGAGTGAGATTAAACTCCGTTAAAGTCACCTAGTTTTTCAGTGAGCCAGTGACATAAATCACATCGACAGTCACCATTAAGGTATTACAATACTTTGATAATACCATAAACTCACAGAATTATTTTATTTTGTCACACCATCACTCTCCGGTGATTCCCCTAGCTACAAGGTGCTGTGTTTCCATTTCAAATTCGCCACTTCTTTACGAGCCACTACCGATCTGCCATGAATGTGTTGGTATACTCGGGTCCTGGTGCCACCTCTGAAAGTGTCAAGCACTGTGTGGAGACACTTAAGCTCCATCTTTCACCTTACTACGCCGTGGTCCCCATTTCCGAGTCTGCCCTATTGAAAGATCCTTGGATGTATAAAACTTCATTACTCGTAATTCCTGGAGGGTCCGATTTACCTTATTGCAACTCCTTGAACGGCGAAGGGAACAGAAAAATTCGTCAGTATGTCCGCAAGGGTGGAAAGTTTTTGGGTCTTTGTGCTGGTGCTTATTATGCTGGAGCAAGATGTGAATTTGAACAAGGAAACCTTCAATATGAGGTTACAGGGTCTCGAGAATTGGAGTTTTTCCCAGGTATAGTTCGAGGCTGTGCTTTCAAGGGTTTTGTATACGAATCACACTCTGGTGCTCGTGCCACCAGGCTAAATGTAAATCAGAATGCATTGCCTGATCTGCCTTCATCAGTTTACAATTATTATAATGGAGGAGGGGTTTTTGTGGACGCTTCCAAGTATAGAAATGTTGAGGTTTTGGCTACTTACAATGAAGATATCGAGGTTGAAGATCAACAAAAGGCCGCGGTGGTGTACTGTAAAGTCGGAAATGGTGATGTGGTATTATCAGGAACTCATCCTGAATTTACAGCCTCCTTAATGAAATCTGATGGTGATGAAAAATTCGAGGCTACCATTAACACATTGGCCAAAAACGATAGGACCCGGAAGCAATTCGTGGTATCTATCTTGAAGAAATTAGGGTTGAAAGTGAATGATAACATCGATGTTACCGTTCCCAAGATAACCCCTCTTTACCTTTCTTCTCACCTTGATGTTGGAGCAATTAACGAATTATTGACGAATATTAAAAATAACCTTGAATTGCATGACGGAAACACCTTGGAGGACGATAATGACACTTTTGTATTTCACGATGAAACAGAAGATGACCACGACTATTTTTTGAGCACCGAGAATAGTATAGAAGAAACAGAAAGTGTGACCAAGCACATCAAAGTGTTCAACTCAGGAGCCCTTCCAGACCCCAAACACACTCCATATTTTAACATGGGAACTTATTTTGCCCATCTTCATAGTCTTTACAAGGGAAATATTGGTCAATTTGGTCGTATTACTGGGTACGGAGAGGTGGTCACTTCCACCAGTACTTTAATGGATAAAAACCCTAAACTACTTAGCCAATTACCTACCGGATTTGTGCTTACTGCCACCACTCAAGTCGCAGGAAGAGGTCGTGGAGGTAATGTTTGGGTTAACCCAAAAGGTGTTTTGGCCCTGTCAGTCTTGTTCAAACTTCCTGCAACATCCCCCAGTAATGTTGTGACGCTTCAGTACCTAGGAGGACTTGCCTTTGTTGAGAGTGTGTTAGGTTATGGTAGCGAAGAGCCTGGTCTTGGAGTAGGGTATGAAGATATTCCTGTCAGAATTAAATGGCCAAATGATCTCTATATCTTGAAGCCTGAATATTTCAACAAAATTTCTGACAAAGACCAAATCAACTCGACAGTGGAAGGTGATGATGAAAAGTATGCTAAGGTATCAGGTGCCATAATAAACTCTCAATTTATAGATGGGACCTATCATTTGGTATGGGGAGGAGGTATCAACGTCTCCAACGCCGCACCCACCACATCATTGAACTTGGTGATTGCAAAGTTAAACAAAATTAGAGAGGCAGCAGGAAAACCAGGACTAGCACCTATTCAACCCGAAATTTTACTTGCCAAGCTTATGGTGACAATGAACTCGTTCTTCAGTGTATTTATAAAGACAGGGATGGAACCGTTTTTGCCATTATACTACAAAAGATGGTTTCATTCTGAGCAAAAAGTGGATGTGGACGTGGGAGGAACCCGTAGAACGTGTATCATCAAGGGAATAACCCCAGATTATGGTCTATTGATAGCCGAGGATGTTCAGAACCGCGAGATATTACACTTACAACCCGATGGAAACTCGTTTGATATATTTAAAGGATTAGTGTACAAGAAACAAAGTTAACAGAAATGAGTTATGACAATTACAGTACAAGAGAAATAAGAATAATTATTGATATACAATATAATAATCACTGTGAGTGAAACCCCTGTAACTTTATACTAGATGTAAATAATCTTATCATCAATGTTTGTATGATCTCTTCACTCTAATATTATGATATATGGTGAATGAGAGAACCTATGTGATCACTACTTTTACAAATTGATTGAATTCCACATAAGCCCCACAAAAATACCATTTCGAGCTGTTGGATCACGATAGTTTTTGATTTTAGTTTTCTAAATATCATTCGCTGATTTATGCCTTTGGTCTCGGTAGTTGCAATCTTAGCCGCACTTTCTTGTTGATTCTTGATAGTGATTCATCACCACAACAGATCCCAAAACTTATCACCAACACTGACAGTGATCCTCAGTGTCTCTCTGAACGTACTGTCCGTATCTACAGTTTGGTATACCATACAACACCATGAAGGTAGAGATTCTCGAATGGCACGCATTTTCCACCTGGCACTGGAACATCCCTGGTACAGGCTATGAGGATGAGTTATGTGGGATTTGTCGGGTCTCATTCGATGGAACCTGTCCCAATTGCAAGTACCCGGGGGACGGATGTCCAATTGTTCTCGGTTCGGGGTGCTCTCACAACTTCCACTTGCACTGTATCATTAAATGGCTTGAACAGGAGACTTCTAAAGGATTGTGCCCCATGTGTCGTCAAATATTTTTATTCAAGGAAGGTACTTTCGAAGAAAAGGACGGTTGGAGTTTACAGAGACTTGTAGATGGTCACAAGGTAGCTCGAGAAAGGGCACAGAACGGAAGTGACCAAGAGTTCGAGGTGTTTGAACAATGATGACCATGATACAATGATGCTTCTGAACTATGGGGTTGATGATTAGTCCATGTGTTGTTTTTTTGCAAAGACTCCATCTTAAACCCTTCAAACTGGACCCATTCTTTAGTTGTTGATACTTTCTTCATCTACGCATCCAAACTGCTATAATCCTTGTTAAACCAGGATTTGACAATCTACATCTGGATCCAGACTATGAATAAGGCTACGTGCTATTTAGAAGCGGTCTAACTGGGCCTCATTCGTAGTGCCTTAACATGTTCGCGGTTATCACAATAGTTCCACCAATAACGCGGTCCTTATATACACTTTGCTTCGAGATGATTCACATTAGATTAGGCCATGCATGTCGCATTGGTACTTCAATCCCAAGCAGATCGTATCTCAGTGTCACAAGACTCTTGAGTAACAGAAGATTTCCTGTGATCAAACCTATCGGTACCATCGCAAAAAAGCATCTCAGTACTACCACTGAAAAGTCACCTGCTCCCACCAATCCTGTCTTCACTTCTGAGGAGGTCGAAGCTGCCAGACTTGCCAGGTTGGCATCGTTGGGATGGCTCACTAAACTCCCTGAGAAATGGATACCTTATGCCGAACTTATGAGATTGGAAAAACCAGTAGGTACCTTACTTTTGTTAATTCCTTCATTATGGGGTATCACAATGGCTTCATATTCTATTACTGCTCCCTTAGCAACTTACTTATCAGCAGTGGCATTGTTTTCTGTGGGTGCACTTATTATGAGAGGTGCTGGTTGTACTATTAATGATCTTTTAGATAGAAATTTGGATAACAAGGTAGCGAGAACTTGTGAAAGACCAATTGCCAGTGGTAGAGTGCCTATTCCTAATGCGGTAGCATTTTTGGGTGTTCAATGCTTTGCAGGTTTGGCCGTCTTATTATCATTACCATTTGAATGCTTTTACCTTGGGGCACTTTCATTACCATTTGTATTTTCATATCCATTATTCAAAAGATTTACATACTATCCTCAATTCTGGTTTTCAATTTGCTTTAGTTGGGGATGTCTCTTGGGTTACCCCGCTGTGGGTGCTCCATTGGACTTATGGGTAGCATTACCATTGGCTTTATCTAATTGGTTCTGGGGAGTTCTTTATGACACCATTTATGCCCATCAGGACAAGAAGTTCGATATTCATGCCGGTATTAAATCCAGTGCCTTGGCATGGGGTGATAATACCAAACCAATCTTAAATAAATTATTGGCGGGCCAAGCTGCTACTTATACTGTGGCGGGTGTATTAAATGGAATGGGTCCTGGTTTTGTTGTTTTGGGTGCAGTGGGATTCGTCAGACTCTTCCAGCAAATTAAAAAAGTAGATTTAGATGATCCCAAGGACTGCTGGAAGTTTTTTACTGGTAATATTAAGAACGGGTTTATCTTCTGGTTCGGTATGGTTATTGATTACGCTTTGAAACTTTCGGGTTTCTTATAATATTAAATATAGAATGCTTTAATGATGAAAGTGTATGGTCTCACAGGGAGAGCTCTTTGAAAATTTTACCTGTAAAAGTAGAATCGGTTTTACTAAGAACCTTTTTAATCACGCTTTCCCTATTTTGTGCCTTCAAATCTATAATAACTCCTTCTAAGTATTGAAGAAGGTGAACAAGCGGGATTGTGGTAGGGAGCATTGTGAGAATTTCGGTTGGTGCAAAAAGTGTGTAACCATAACAAATGATAAAATGTTGAATGCCTGTAATGTTTGATGAGTCTAATTCTTGTTGTTCGATATAAAATGTAAAGATTTTAGTGAGATTGGTCTTCATCACTTCATTTGGTAATGTTGGGAATTGCAATGAAGATGCACTCAGATTCTTGAAATATATTGATTGTCTCGAAAATGGGACCTTATCATGAATTGCATAATATTCAGCACTGGAAAAATCATTTGAAGCTAATAATTTGTCTAAAAATTCTTCATGATTTTTAGAGCAAAAACAATTAAAGTATTCAAAGATATTAGTGTCATTCTCGATTAAATCTTGTAATTCTTGTCGCATATCCCAGTCCTTGGTATCCATGAAATAAAATAATTCGAAAGCTTTAAGATATAATGTTAAAAGATCTTTTGCTTCGTTACGATTCAAGTTCAAATGAATATAATCTATCCAGCTGATTTTGGGCCACCTTGATTCATGCAAATTATTTTCAAGCTTATAGGTGGTATGTAATATCTCAAAATTAATTTTGCTCTCCTCTGTTAAAAGGGATGGCGAAGTAATAAGTTTAGCTATCTCAGCAATTAGTTCCTTACAAGTTTCAAGATTGTCCTTTGAATCAGTCCAACTTCCTTCTAGGTATTCAATACGAAGAAGTGAAAAGTCAATCTCATTGGTATGTGACTGTGATATCTCATCCATTATGCGTTTGTGGGTATCTTTGAACTTACCGTTTTTGTGCTTCTTTAAATATTGAAAGGTTTGACCTTGATCGATTTTCAAAATCTCAAGAAGAAGTTTTGAATATGAGTTTTCATTGCTAATGTTTTTTTGGAGTTGAAAAAGAATCCGTCCAGTTAAATCAATTTTTGATAGGCCCAAACCGTCTAAAGCTTCTTGATCTTCTCTTAAAAGTTCGAGACATTTCAAACAATATTTTTCCACTGTTTCTAACTCTGGAGTATCATCTCTTGATATGATCTTGTCAAGTATCTTGATTAAAATTTGAGATACGGGCCCCTTTTCAAGAATCTCGATAATCTCTTTATTATCACCGTCAAGTTTCTGCCAATTGTCTTGGTCTTTTTGAAGGAAAAAAGTCTCTGCTTGCTTTGGATCAGTGAGATTTTCGTAAATTGTCTTTCGGATGACATGAAAATTGCGTGATTCTGGTTTGACAAAGTCAGGAAATATGGTATCCAAGTAGGTTGTGAGGAAAGGTTCATGCTTTTTTAAGTTGAAAGACTCCAAGATGTCAAGGATTCCTTGGAAAACTGAGAAATCATGAGCAATACCTGATATAATGTATATAACAAATAAGGGGTTAACTAATAACTCACCTCCTTTGATTCTCATCAAGTATTTCAATGAGGCATTATACTCCTCAACAGAAAAATAGCACATTATCAATAAATACACAAGAAACTCATGCTGGAGACCGTTGAATGTATCAACCACCGGTTCCAATTTTTTTATAAATTCCTTTATTGAATTTGATTCTCTTGACTTATCAAAATCATAAATAATTGAGTCAAAAGCATGCAGCTTATAAGTCAACCATACTTTGGCTTTGCTGTATATTAACACAGTGCCCGTGTCTTGTACAGAGGTGACTTTTTGGGTTATTTCTTTGGTCGCAAAATTAGTTTGGGAGAGCATCTGGTTAATGGACACATTCTCTAAATTTATTGGACCGACTTTTGTTAATTTGAGACTTTCACCGTGGCTGTCTATCCCCGATACTTCTCGTTCGTCCTCGATACCAATTTTGTTTTTAACATCATCATCATCATCGTCTTCAGAAGCCTTTTTGAGAATTGTTTTATCATCTTCGCTTTCGTCAGAGTTCTTATCCTTAGTTTCATCGACTTCATCTGCATCATTTGATACCTGATCATTAGGTGCATCTGAAGGTTCTGATTCCTTCCCTATGTGTTCTGAGTCGGAATTATTACCAACTATTTTCGAGTCCAAATGCCCTTGAACAACATTCTTTGTTAAGTTAACCGAGGCAACAACATCAAAGGATTCTAAAGAGCTCAATACTAAATGGTTCTGACCTCTATCAGATCCAAATATACCCATGACATAGGGCCATTCCACAACTACACCTCCAGATGGATACCCTTCTTCAATCCAAGTAATGGTACCCCTTGTGACATCACCTAATGAATTGATGAACATGGACATAGAAGTGTTTTCATCGGAACTGATGGTCAAAAGGTACTCTTCTTCATTTTTGTCTTGTGCTGTGAATGATATAATGAAGGGGGTAATATTTGTTTCTGATTTATGACAGTACTCGAACAATGGGATCTTTCGAGTTAGTTTTAAATCGATTATATCGTAGTGTACGTTATTAGCCACCAACACCAAATTACTGTAGTTGCTGGTCATAGCGGATGCAGTGGATATACCCTTAACTGCATTGGAGTAATTTACGTCTTTAAGTAACTTGATTTGGTCTGTTCCCACCTGAAGTATTCGTATTTTCAGTGGAGTGAATGCTATGATTTTATCATTTTGAATAGGAGTTCTTGTCTGATTTGAAGCATGGACTGAATATGAAAGAAGTGAAATGTCATTGGCGTCTTTAACCTTCCCTATTTGGGACGGAGTCAATTCTGGAAGTGAGTATAAGGTAGCAATTCTTCCACAAAGAATCAATGCCCGCTCTGTTTGTGGAAGAATCAATATCTTGTTCACTGGATCACTGGAAATAGACAATTGAGTGATAAGAAAATAATCAGGAGAGTCTTCAAAGTGATGATAGTGTAGTATCTTTCCAGTAGATGTCCCCACATAAAGATTGGCTTGGAATGACTCAGTGGCTGTTATGTGCTCATTTTCCAGATCAAAGCTGTCAGCGACATCTGTAAGAAGTTCCCTAATGTGATACCCCGAAGATGTTCCAAACTGATCATTTATGACTATGTTGGTGGACTCCATAGTGGGTCTGGTTATAATAGTGGTGGTTTTGACACTACCAAATAGGTTATCAAGTCGTGCGTTGGCCATACCAATTGGCCTACATCCGTAAGTACAGTATATTTATTACTTCTAATGGAGTTGTTTTATGAATGGAGGTCCCAAGTGAAATTTCGCAATTGTATATTTAGATTTCAGTACCAGTAATGAGCTAAATCCCTTATTTCCTGACTAAGGTTTATCTCTGTTAATTTTTTAATCCTATCATACAAAGGTTTCAGTAGACTGTTATATGAGTATGACCATATGTAGCTATTAAATTTAATCATATTGCCAAACTGTTAGTCAACAACAGTCAAGCGGTTCAAAGCTTCTAAATTCTCTGATGATCCTGGACGAACAGGTGGAAATGCTAAATTGTCTCTATGTGCAATGTATTCACTATCAGCAAATCCCAAAGTAGGTTCAATGTCTTTACTCTTCAATCCCTTGATGAGCTTAATTTCTGCAGAGCTATAGTTGACTCTGCAATGTCCTACCTGAACTGCTTCCGAAAGTTTTGAGTTTTTGGAAGGAACCACCTTGATGGATACGCACTCGCTTTCATGGAAAGTACCTTCTACCTCAATGACACCTGCTGGAAGTAAACCAGCTCTATCTTTTCTAGTCAATGCCTCAAAACAACCTTGGTCAATAATGAGAGATCCTTTGGTCTTTAATCCATGCAAGAGCCAGAAACGACGATCTGATTTTATTTGAGAGTGTCTTGGTAAACCCAAGAATCTGGTATGAAGAGGAACTTTATCTGCTGCGATATCTTCAATGAGGAGTGCTTCTTGTTCAGGAATGGAAAGATGTGATTCTTCTGATGCTTGAATGTTCGCAACTACCGACAAAATCGATTGAGGTTTGCTAGATAAAGTGATTATGGTGGTGACACCTACGTTTGTTGCCAATTCTGCTGCAATGAGTTTTGTTGTCATTCCACCGGTTCCTACTTGAGAACCAGCTCCATTTTCGGTATCTGTTTTAACCGCAAGCTCATCTATTTTATCCACGATCAATATAGGTTTGGCATCTGGATTAGTACGAGGATTATCGGTATATAAACACTCGACATCAGTCATTAAGAATAGATAATCAGCATGCATCATACCAGCTGTGATTGCAGAAAGGGTATCATTATCACCGAATTTAATTTCGGCAACTGAAAGGGTATCATTTTCGTTAACAATAGGAACGACTCCCATCTCTAGTAATTCATTTAAAGTATTGGTTGCATTCTTATACTGAGTGAAATCAATAATATCATTTCTGGTAATTAAAATTTGAGCGGTATGTACATCCAATTGTCTGAAAAGATCTTCGAAAAGGCCCATGAGGCGAGACTGACCAATGGCTGCTAATGCCTGAACAGCTGCCAATTTGCTTGGTTTCTTCTGTAACCCCATTCTTTTCATACCAAACGCAATAGCCCCAGACGAAACAAGTACTATACGATGGCCCTGTCTCTTGAGGTTTACAATGGTTTCCACAATGAGAGACATGTTGGCGATACGAGGCTCCCTTGTCACCTCATCAACGAGGGACGAGGTACCCAACTTGATGACTATGGTGTAGCTCTTCATGATGTTGAGTCATATGTCGCAGATCAGATGGGTTTATAGACGATGTCGCGTAGATGTCGCGGGCATAAATAAATACGGGGTATTTTTATCATAAAAAACCCATACTGCAATACTCTGGAAGCGACAGTTTAATGCGAGGCTGAAATCATATAGCTATCCCTAGAACGTATTTAAAAATGCGTGAGCAACTGGGATTTAGATAGCACCTTCAAAGTAGCTTTTGGTACTTTATCGTAGCACGTTTTTGAATAGGGCAATTTTATTTAAGTGGTTGATTATATGTGCCGAATGTTTTGTATTACTGAACTATTATTGTTAATAATACTTTATAAAATGTATGGATATGTTAATGCGTCTTAAACTATGAGTCTTGAACTATGTGGTTAACTGTAATTAGCCAAAGCAACTGTTGAATATTCAAGTAAAATTTGAACAAAATTTTCACCTACCAATATTTGACGAGTGTGCTAAATCTATCCTCTTCTCCTATCTTATGCTTACAAATATCCAAACCGGAAATTGGACATACTAATTTTTTGCAACTATGGAGCAGCTTCACCGCCGATCACAGGATTGAAGTTGCACCCTGCATACTAATTTCCGCTAGTCACATCCACAGTACGATATCAGTAAAGCTACAGAGAAGGTTCCGTGTCATCAAGAATTACGCAGCGATGGGTATCTACAGAGGCGATTGATCGGTGCAGCAAGTCCTGAACATCTAATCACTCACATTAGTCTTTAGCTATTGGAACAATAGCAGAGCGGAATTCTCTTACCAGAGGTCTCCACAGTGCGATCAATAATGTGACATGACATGGCGAATGGTATCAAATTAGATAAAATCCGTTCTGGTAACGTAGGGCGGACAAACCGTTTTCGGTCGCCAAATCCTCGCCAGGAAATTTAGCCAATCCACAGTAGAGTATGGGCTAAAATAGTGGCTAAGTTACTGCCAAGATGTGTCAAGCCAACTAAGACAATAAATCAATAATACCCCATACTATGGATTGATTGCTTCAGAAATTGCTTGATTGGATATTTAATTTATTAACCTTTTTCATAGACCCTGTCAGGCGACCCACTAATTCCGTAGTAATATGTATGTTTTATAATCTATAAGCTACAATGTGTTTTCGCAATTTAATTAGTGAGCCCCGAATTGCAGCCACACCTGTTATCATTCAGCCTCCCGATAAACTTTCATCATTAAATCATATATATAGTCAGTAAAATCCGTTACGTTTCGTCACCACTAGATCTCTTTATAATAATATGGGCTTTCTCGGGGCACTCAAGAGACAGGTTCTTGCAAAGGAGACTTTTCCTCATAGACGTCCTGCCACATACGTCAGCGGGGATCAAAAGCTGGATTCAAGTATCACCAAAGATAATGCTGAAGTAACGGTTTTTGAAGAGGGGCTGGACTCCAGTGTTGATGAGCCATACATCGACTTGGAGTTGAGACTCACTCCAGAAGAAATTCATTATAGAGAAACTTCATATGTTTTCAAGATCAAGAAGTTCCTTTGGGATGGTACAGGAAGACACCCATATGAGCAGGCATATATGATGAAATTGGACTTTTTCTTAATGACTTCGTCCTGTCTTGGATATTTTATCAAGAATCTTAATCAGTCCAATATTACTACTGCGTACGTTAATGGTATGGATGAATATTACGAAATGAATCACAATCAATATAACTATATGACCACACTTTTCACAGTGGGCTACATCATTGGTCAAATTCCTTCTAATCTTATCTTACATCGTCTTTCCGCCAGATTTTACCTTGGTGGGTTAGAGCTCTTGTGGTCCATATTGACGGTATTAATGATTACAGTAGGTAAAGATAACATTAGAGGATTATATGCCATTAGATTTATTCTTGGGTTTGTTGAAAGTGGTTATTTCCCTGGTTTGGAATGGTTACTTGGCTCAAACTATAGTACTGCTGAACTTTCTAAAAGAAGTGCTTTTTTTGCAGTCTCAGGAAATCTTAGTGGAATCATTTCCGGTCCTTTGCAACAAGCCATTTTACAGAGATTCGGTAAGTCTAGTATTCCTCCTTTCAAATGGATGTTTATTTTCGATGCTGTGATCAGTTTTCCAATTGCAATCTACACTATGTTTGTGGATCCAAATACTCCATCCACTACTGATGCTTGGTATTTCACAGAACGTGATAAATTGGTTGGATTAGAAAGAAGAAGAAGATTGGGAGCAGAGTTAACTACAAGAAGTCCTTACACTTGGGCAAAAATTAAGTCTTTCTTTGATACCTGGCACATTTATGTTTTCCCACTTTTGTTCTTGGCTTATAACAACTCCTGTACTGCTAATTCCCAACCCGCATTTCAAACATGGATGAAAATTACTCTTAAGGAGCCATCTCACATTTACAACACCTATCCATCTATTTTGACTGCTTGTGGTATTGTTCTTACTGTCACATTCGCTTATATTAATGATTTCCTTGGTGGGAAAAAGAACTTTTTCTTCACATCTTTATTCTTTATTTTGGTGACTATTGGATGCTCTTCATTAGCACACTGGGATATACCTAGAGGATGGCACTGGTTCTCCTACTTTTTGGTAGGAATGCCAACTTCTTGGGGTCAACCTTTTATTTTCTCTTGGGTTAATAGACTTCTATTTGAAAATGATATGAAGAGAAGTTTTGTGGTGGTGATTACAAATACCTTGGCCTACGTCACTGGTGCATGGGTACCTATTTTGACCTGGAACACTGCTGACAAGCCACGTTACCATATAGGGTTCACCTATACTGCGTGCTTGTCATCATTTGGTTTGATTATGACATGTATAGCGTTTTACTTGACTAGGAGAGACGAAAAATTGGCAGAAAAAGCTTTGAGAGAACAGAGTTCTATCGAAGAAAATCATCTGTCTTCAATTGCAGAGGAGGAAAAGGTAGCTAGTGTATATTAAAAAAAAAATGGGGTCTTCGTTGTTTGAACAAGCGCAATACAAGTTATAATTTAACGAATGTAGGTTGAGTTTTTATTTAGGGGTTTCTTCTTGACTGTGACCTGTTCAGGATTGATAAATAACATCAATTTCTTATCAGATCAGTGGTTGCGAAACTAGATTATTAGCAAAATTCCGTTCTCATTTGATTAATCCTGATCGGCTTCATACTTGTAGGATACGCTGATAGCAATGTTCTTGTCTTTGTCAATTCCCTACAACCTAGATGAAGCTTCACATCGAGTTGTGGCCTGAGACACCACTCTTTCGTACTTATTGTATTTGGTAGTCAATCAGTAATATCCTCAGTGCTAATTTTGTAGGCTCGACTGCATTTCATCAGCGGAATTTCGTCACAGTTTCCGGTGCTATTGGTAATTGCCTATTATTATTGGCCGGGAATACCATTAGTAATACCCCGACCTGCACGGACTGTTACCATTGTAGATCGGAGTCCTGATTTGGAACAGTCCACTCCGACATAAAATCTCAACAAATTGGACTGACACAAGACAGTTTAAGTCAAGGGTATAAACTCACTGGCACATACAAATACTCTGAGATTGTACCTAACTATAATCTTGCCTAACTATGATCTTGTTAACTATGATCTTGCCTAACTATAGCTAGCCTAACTAAAAGGGCCTCCCCACTGTGTCGCAATCAGGTGGCATTCGCAGCCACCATTCGCAGCCACACCAGATCAATCATAGGTGTTGCGAGGAGAATATAAAGGGGCTGTTGGTGGTATTAAATAGATCGAGCCAGGCCATATTTGTGACTTCCAGGTACATGTTCCAGCAACACGACCCAACTACTGATCAAAAAGTTAGTCAACTTTACTCCTTCAATTGAACTTAACGTACAGTTAAATCATGGGCTTTTTTTCCACGCTTCGGAAACACCTCCTAGCCACGGAAACACTTCCACCAAAGGTCGGATGGTCACAGGTCACTTCCTCAGGCCCCGAGCAGGACTCGGTTACTTCCAAGAAAACAGCACTGATCATACACATAGTGGAAGACCCCCTGTATACTCACCTCTCGGAAGAGCCATACATAGATCTCGCAGTGAGACTTACACCAGAGGAGTTGCACTATCGAGCTACCTCCAAGTGGTATAAAATCAAACGATTTTTATGGGACGGTGCTGATAAACATCCACTAGAGCAAAAGTATTTGTTGAAATTGGACTTCTTTTTGTTATCGTCTTCATGCCTTGGCTACTTCATCAAAAGTCTCAACCAGTCAAATATCACCACCGCATATATCAACGGAATGGATGAGTATTATACCATGGATAATAACCAGTATAATTATATGACTGCACTCTTCACCGTGGGGTACGTCATAGGCCAAATTCCTTCAAACTTAGTGTTACACAGGCTCAGTGCCAGATTTTATTTGGGAGGTTTGGAGATCTTATGGGCCGCTCTAACAGTGTTGATGATCCTTTGTGGTAGAGATAATATTCAAGGTGTATATGCCATTAGGTTTGTGCTCGGGATTCTTGAAAGTGGCTACTTTCCAGGATTAGAATGGCTTCTTGGCTCAAATTACAGTACTGCTGAACTCTCTAAAAGAAGTGCACTTTTTGCAGTCTCTGGTGGTCTTAGTGGGATTATTTCAGGACCTTTGCAACAGGCAATTATCAAGAATTTTGGCGAATCTAGTATGCCTCCTTTCAAATGGATGTTTGTTTTTGACGCAGCAATCAGTTTACCTATAGGGATTTACACCATGTTTGTGGATCCAAATACACCTTCTACCACTGATGCATGGTATTTTTCTGAACAAGACAGACTTATTGGCTTGGAAAGAAGACGAAGAATCGGGGCACAATTGACTACAAGAGCTCCCTTTACTTGGTCCAAAATCAAAAGTTTCTTCGACACTTGGCACATCTATGTTTTCCCACTATTATTTTTGGCATTTAATAACAGTTGTTCTGCAATTGGGCAGCCCACCTTCCAGTCTTGGATGAAGTTAACCCTTCACAAACCCTCAGAGGTATACAATATATATCCTTCGTACATGAAAGCACTTGGAATAGTAGTGACTCTTGTGTTTGCCTATTTGAATGATTTCTTAGGCGGAAGGAAAAACTTTTACTTCGTGGGACTATTCTTTGTTAGTTTGATTATAGGATGCATACTGTTAGCTTACTGGGATATCCCTCTCGCTTGGCACTGGATTTCTTATTACTTGGTGGGAGTCCCTACAGCCTGGGGCCAACCATTTATATTTTCTTGGGTCAACAGACTTCTCTTCCAAAATGATATGAAAAGAAGTTTCGTGGTAGTGGTTACAAATACGCTTGCATATGTTACCGGTGCATGGGTTCCTATTTTAGTATGGAATACTAATGATCAACCGGAATATCATCTTGGTTTCACATACACTGCGTATTTGTCTGTATTTGGACTCATTATGACCTTCATTGCATATCATTTGTCGCAAAGAGACGAAAGATTGAATGGAGGAACAGAGGAAGAGCAATTACTACTCAAGGTACGTGACAATGAGATAGAGATCTAGATCCAGTCAAATAAATGTTTATGTAAATTTCTAACTAAATGTAATAGGCACCAGGCCAATTAACTCAAACCAATTAGCTTCAATTGAAAAGCGACCCTTCTAAATTCTCTGGATCAATATCTTTCCAATCTGGAAGCACAGTTGGCAAATTATCTGGAGTTAATTGAGGGTAATTTTCTTTGATAGCGGATAAAACCTTATCGTAAAGAACCTTATATCCCTTAGGACTGAAATGGACTCCATCTGGCAAATATTCACTCAAATCGACCTGATCTTCAAACAATGCACTTTCATCAAAGTTTCCATCCTCCTTGAATGCATCCCACAAGTCAACATATGCAACGTTTAGTTTTTTAGCCACGGATACCGCAACATTGGCATAAGCACGGTTCCTCTTGTTAGTAGACATTGGTGTTTCAAGTGAACGGTTATTCTTGCGCAACAATTGTTTGGATAGATTGTTGTCATGAAGAGTTGGGGAGATGACAACCGGTTTGATGTTGTGTTCCAACGCCAATTGAACTAGTTGTGTTAAGTTTTGTTCATACTTTTCAGTACTTTGACCCTGAATCTTTCCCAATCTGTCTGTAGGTTGAAGTGCATCATTGGTTCCAATGAAGATAGTGATCAACTTGATGTTGTTCCCATTGAGTTCTGCCTTGAGTACACGAGGAAGAAGGAGCAAAGCGTGGGTTGAATTATATCCGGAGTAGCCACGGTTAATCACATCAAGCTTACGGATATACGCGTTTTGAATAGCGGGATGAAATGCAAACCCATCGGTTTGGTCGGTTGAGAATTGGGTGATAGAATCGCCAAAAAGAATGAATTTGTTGTAGGATAAACTCATGGTCCAAAGTAGGGTGTTTGAGGTTGCCGCGCACTGGAAAATCAGATACCTTTAAGTGGAGTTTTAAATGTTGAGGAATGCCACAGTCAATGTCAAACTGGCAATTGGGTATTCAAAGAGTTAGTAGCGGCTGAAATTCCGATGCCATTAAATTAGAAGTATTAGACACCTGCTAAGCAACCCCACGCTGTCAACTATCTAGAATGCTGAAATATCATCTGAGTAATTATTAGTTCACTCACTTTAACAATGAATCAATTGCCTTTAGGATACACATTTTTAATTGGAATTTACAAAACCTGAGAGTTTTCGTCAGTGAATCAGTGGTGATTTTCAGTCATTAAATTCTTTCACTTACCCCAACCCACTACATATTGATTTGCACTTGGCATCGATTGATACGGGAAGATTTCCTAAATGAGCCGTGCCAAAGATTCCACCACTCTCTAATTACTTCTGTATTCGCAACATCCTCGCAATTGCTTAGTAGAGAATAATTGTTCCTAACCAGATTGGTTTTTTGTAATGTATCATCATGCCCCACTCCAGTTAATCATCAACCCCACTATTTCCGAATGGTTTTGGAATATGTCATTCGGTTGCGGGCCCCGGCCGACAACGGGCTAATTGCGATCGCGATGTTAATTGCGAGCTGGTTTGCGCAACCCCACATTTTGCAACTATATAAGTGTTATACTATAATACCTTTCTACCTCTACAATTAAATTTACAATGACCGTTCAAACCCCTTGGTGGAAAGAATCAAGCGTATACCAAATCTGGCCTGCCTCCTACAAAGATTCCAATGGCGATGGTGTTGGAGATATTCCAGGGATCATTTCCACCTTGGATCACATCAAGGATCTTGGAATCGATGTGATCTGGTTAAGTCCAATGTTCGACTCTCCTCAAGATGATATGGGTTACGATATCTCTGACTACGAAAGTGTTTACCCAAAATACGGAACTGTTGAAGATATGGATAAACTCATTGATGAGACCCATAAGCGCGGAATGAAGTTGATTTTGGATTTGGTTATCAACCATACCTCTTCTGAACACAAGTGGTTTAAGGAGTCAAGATCTTCCAAGACCAACCCTAAAAGAGATTGGTACATCTGGAAAAAGCCAAGATACGATGAACAAGGTAACAGACACCCTCCTAATAATTGGGGATCTTATTTTTCAGGTTCAACCTGGAAATATGATGAATTGACTGATGAATATTACTTGCACTTGTTTGCTGAATCGCAACCAGATTTAAACTGGGAGAACGAGGAGACCAGAAATGCCATCTACAAGTCTGCTTTGACATTCTGGTTCGAAAAGGGGGTCGATGGATTCAGAATTGATACTGCTGGTATGTATTCCAAGGTCCAATCCTTCCCAGATGCTCCTATTGTGTTCCCTGATTCTGAATGGCAACCTTGTAAGGAATTCCATCAAAGTGGTCCAAGAATTCATGAATTCCACAAGGAAATGTTCTCCAAAGTCACTTCCAAATATGATGCTATGACTGTGGGTGAAGTGGGTCATTCCACCCGAGAAGATGCCTTGAAATACGTCTCCGCCAAAGAAAAGGAAATGAACATGATGTTCTTGTTTGATGTTGTTGAAGTGGGTTCAAATCCAGCTGATAGATTCCTTTATAAGGGTTTCACCTTGAAAGACTTGAAAAAGGCTTTTGAGAGTCAAGGTTCATTTATTGAAGGTACTGATGCTTGGTCAACCGTGTTCACTGAAAACCATGACCAACCAAGATCCATCACAAGATTTGGTAATCAATCATCTGAATATAGAGTGCAGTCTGGAAAGGCTTTGGCTTTATTACAATCGGCATTAACTGGTACCCAATTTCTTTACCAAGGTCAAGAAATTGGTATGATCAATTTACCAAGAAGCTGGTCAATTGATGAATATCAAGATATCAACACCATCAATTACGTGAGACAGTTCAAGGAAAAGTACGGTAATGATCCTGACTACAACAAAAAGTTCGAAAAACTCATGGATAATATCAACTTACTTGCTAGAGATCACGCCAGATCTCCTGTTCAATGGGATGACTCCGAACATGGTGGTTTTACTACCGGTACCCCATGGACCAGAGTTAACGATAACTACAAAGAAATCAATGTTAAATCACAGGCCTCGGATTCCAACTCTTTACTTTCATTTTGGAAGAAAGCTTTGAAAGTTAGAAAAGAGTATAAAGATTTGTTTATCCACGGTCTTTTCAAAATTCTTGATGTTGAAAACGAACACACTTTCTCATTCTTGAAAGTAAATGGAGACCAAAGTGCATTTATTACTATCAATTTCTCTGACAAACCTCAAAAATTTATTAATCATTCCGAGAAAAAACTTGATTTAATCTACTCTAATGTGGACAGCATCAATGATGAAGAGTTAAGTCCTTATGAGGCTAGAGCATATATTACTAAGTGATTTACGAATCTTCTAACGATACAATCTTTTTTACAAGCAAAGAAACGAGTTTAAATTTATTAGTGTAATTTATCAAGTGTAATATGCTGTATTAAATTATATGAGATATGAATGTAGATTATTTTCTTAAAGGCTGAACGACTAATCACAAAACTGAATTAATAAATTTTAATTACGTTGCAATAAATATGGCATATAATCAGCCTATAAAAATACTCGGTAATTATGGTTTGAAATCAGATTGAAATTGTCTCAATGAAGATGAGCTTAGCTATCTAAAAGATAGAAAACGCACTAGCAAATGCTTGGGGATTACCGGTGTACTCATCGTCGAGTGCTTCTATCTTATCGTTAAACCAAAATCCGACCAAAACAACCGCATAAATCAAAATCAAAATAACTCCCTTGAAATAATTAGACTTTCCTTCGGCGTAAATATATGTGAATAAGTAGATTGAAATCAAAGTTGCGATGATATCCCATCTTGGGAAAACCAATGAAAACATTTGTTCCACTTGTACCGGAGCCTTGTAAATAGTAAAGAGAACTAAACTTGGAATTTGAATCAAAACAACTTGTAACGCATAAGCACTACCAATTTCCATTGATAACGCAACATTACCACCGATTGCAAAAGAGATAGCATTCAAGAACTCGGTGGTATTTGGAACCAATGCAAACACGGTTAGACCAAGAAACTTGGGGTCAATAGGATAGTCTGCCAAAACATCATCAACATTATCCACCAATATTTCAGCAATAATAGCATAAATCAAAGTGGCTCCTAATAAGATCACTGTAGATTTATTACGGGACCAGTTTGGTGCATCATGTCCTCCACCACCTTCTTCTCCTTCGTAATCTGGATCATTGTTAACAATACTTGCATTTCTTATTGCAGGTGGTCTTTGTTTATCGTTTGCAGTACCCTTAGAGGAATCAGTCGGTTTATCTTGGGTTTTTCCTTGGTCAGTTGGTTGCCTATTTTTTGTTACTTCTAAGGAGGGTGATGGTAAGCTTGAAGGGACTTTGCTTGAAGTTCCACTTGTTCTATTTCTTACTTCTGAGCCACTTGATGGGGCACTAGCAGATGGTGGTAAACCTGAGAATCTAGTATTTCCAGATGAAGCTCCTTTAGAAGGTGTATCGACACTAGCTAAACTTGGGGAGCGCAAGTATTCCTCTTTCTTGACCTGAAGCTCATGAGAATTAGTTGCCCAGATTAAGGATGCGTGTGTTCTTAACGTAAAGTATAATCCACACACGTAAGCTGCAAACAAAGCCAATGCAACTAAAATTGAGAATGGTTGAATGATATTGAAATATAAGGAATCCAACGATAATTGAGGTTGAATAAATCTGCACTTGACACAATTTTCTTGGATTTTAATGAAAGGATCTGCCTTACAGTTTCTGCATTTAAGCTCATATGCTCCATAGATTTGGTAAAACAATGAGGGTGCAAACATAGTGACCATGGCAAAAAGTAACATGGTTGAAGAAACACCAGCAGATCTTGGGTTATAACGTTGAGTCTTTCTCTTCAAAGCACCTCCGCACATAGATAAGCCTGGCAACAATAACACACCACCCAAAACTGATCCGATCATGGAACCTTCTACCAACTTACCCTTGGATTGATTCAATGCAACACAGTATAAGAAAATCTCAACAATAGTCGAGAAGAAAGCATTAATGACCGCACCTACACCCATTGAAGATTGGGCAGAAATGGAAGCCACTGCTTGACCGATAAAATAAGCCAATGGAATGATAGAGAACAAGCATGCACAAAACAAGAATGTTGGTTCAGTGAACCAGGTTTTCCATCCCAATCTCTCCTTCAATAAATAGTAGTCTAAAATCACAAAGGCGACTGCAGCTAACAAGTTAATAAAGAAGATATTAGTACCATCAATAGTGTACTTGTAATAATGGGAACCACAACATCTGTAGGTACATAAAATAATCGACTGGTTCTTTCTCTTCTTGGACTTATCACGTTTATAATAATCCTTTTCTAATTCAAAGTCCAATGCTAACGGATGACGTCTCATATGATCACATATAGTGTTGGTAATGTTTGCCATGGGGATTGTGAACACCATGAGCCAGCAAAGTAATCCAATCAAATACAAAATGTTTTGTAAAATAGTGTAAAAGAAAATGTAAAACACAAAACGTCCTGATGACCAACTACCTCTTCCAAAAAATCTTACTTTGATATCATTTGATTCTTCATGCATGTCATCGGCATCGATAGAATCATCCACATTTGCTTCTGCTTCACCCACTTCACCTAATGATGAGTATGCATCTCTAAGAGGTCTACCAGTATGATCTTTAATTAAGGGCCTGTTTTCATTGCTAGCGGTGTATCTTCTAGGTGGAGCGAAAAACAAACGACCTTCTTCTTGAATTCTCCATCTGTGAAATTCTGTAATTGATCTCCCGTCCAATTCATCTTCGTCCAAATAATTCTCGTCTTTGTTCAAAAGGACGAATTTTCCAAATGGGGAGAGCCCGTACCTTCCAAGTTTCCATAAAGTTCTCACATATGGTCTCAGATGTCTATGAATAGCAAATCCCGAAAGGATGAACACTGTGGCGGCACCGGAAAGACAAACAATGAATATGAATAACCCAAAAGTAAGTGACCAAATATAGTTGGTAAGAATTACACCCCAATTGTAACGTGATGCATTAGGTTTATGGGCATCAAAAGCATGAATATCTTCATCAGCTCTATCAGCCACAGAGCGCTTCTTTTTATACAAACTAGGTTTCCAGATTTTGATACCGAAGGGATGGGTGGAATTGATGGCATTTTGTCTATCTTTCAAATTCAAGGATTCAACTGTTTGAGAAGATGAGGAAGAATTGATTGAATCGACGTCAGATCCATCATCACCTTCTCCCTCCTGTTCATCAGCGAGCTCAGATTCCGTGACATTTCCACTTACCTCTGCAATGTTATCATGCACCTTTTTAGGATCGACATCCAATATTTTGTCACCTGGGCCTACCTCTGGGATATCTGCAGATTTGGGGTTCTTAATTGCTTGGTCAAGGTCATTTTCATTAAGTTTATTAAAGTCCGGGAAGTAACCCAAGGATTGCTTTTTCTTCTGTTGTAAAGCCTTGATGGCATCCGTGTACCCTTCGATGTAATCACGTTCGCTCTTACTCTTAGGAGTATCGACCTTTTCATCCTGATCTTCATCAATTTCATCGTCAATATCGTCATCAACCGAAAATACGAGCTTCAGATGGCCAGCTCCAGAAGTTAACCGCTTCAAATGAGGCTTTGATTTGAGCTTCTTTAACTTGGCAGACGACTTGTTGCGTAAACTAGGTGACAATAACACACTAGTGTTGCTAGCATTTCTAGACGAAAGATCTTGTTCTGTGGGTTTAACTAGGGGAGATTTGGAGTTACCTCGAGAAGAGCCGATAGCAGGAGCTTGAGGGGCTGCCAATGTCGGTGGGTGTCCTTGAGGGGTACCGGGATGACCCTGAGATGTCCCTGGAGTGCCCTTGTTATCAGACATGATCAATTGACGGAAGACTGACTAACAGGATTGGGCTTATTTTATGTTTATGGGTTCGCACGAGGGGTTACGATAATATATAATACAATAGAATAGAAGATATTGACTGTGCGAGTTGGGTGAGCAACTACTTGTCCGGACCAACCGTGGAAAGATCATATTTCAACATAGAAGGCTTATATGATAGAGGCTGAATTTTTTGTACTGATACTAATTGGAAAATTGACGGCCGTTTTCAGTGCATCACCCATAACCACTCGGCTAACAGATCTTACTAATTGTTCCTCATAAACATCTATTTCGTAAAATGATTTTGAAGATGTTAGTGAAAAACGCCTTCTGAACTAATTCTTCTAAGCCCCTAACTTTATTTAGCGGATCATTTTGAGGCTACCTATTTAAGGTTCATTACAGAAATTCAATTTTCATACCTGAAGGCTTGTCTTTGATCTATGTTCAAAATATCACCAAAGAGTAAGCACAATACATGTATAAATTGTGCCAATTAATCACTATCTATTGATTTTATTGACCGACTATTTATAATTGAATTTTCTTATCTAAAGAGTAATTCCAAGTATTCTAATCCCCTAATCTTTGACCTGTACCACGAAATGCAGATTTCTCCGATCCAAAGAAAGCGAAGCCAGAACTTTTGGCCCCCTCTGGCTCAGTCGCTGAATTTGGAATTGCACCTCCTACTGTAGACCCCACAATTTTTGGATTGTTGAAAGCAGTGGTTCTTGTAGTATTATTGTGGGGATAAAACAATGCCCTGTAAAGAAACAATGGTGCTTTCAAGTACCCTCTATCAAAAATTGCATCGTCGATCCAATCCGATTGAAGGTTAATGGTTCCAACTCTTCTACCTTGATTTGGGGCAAACTGACCACCATATGCCCCTGGGAAAAGGTTGTAGATTGGTAAAGTGTTTGATTGAATACATTGATAAAGGTATCCTCCAAAGATTCCGATCATAGTATCCGTGAATGAGGGCCAACCATCAACTATAAGCTTCAAAACTAGGTTGAAAAGAGGCAAATAGTATGCCTTGATGGGGAAGAGGCCCATGAATTGAATTACCAGGTTTTTTGTTTGTCTTGACCATATGTATGTAACACAAGATAGCATCATTTGGTGATGGTATGTACGATGCAGGGGGTCAAACAAGAATGTGTGAACAAAACTGAGAAGGTGAATTATGGTTCCTGAAACTAAAGTGAACCAAAGACAATCTGGAAAGTTTCCATGGAATTTACCCTGTGCACTTTCCAAGTGATTAGCAAAATTGTAAAAAAAATAGATATCAATAACGGCTTCAAAACGGTGCTTTGTCACCACTCCTTTTGGTAACAAGAAAGTTGTGAGAAACCGGTAACTTTGAACCAATGCACATAAAAGTACTCTTATGGCCTCCAAAGTAGACTTATTTCCAAATGCATATTTCACCTCTAAATATTCATAACGGACAATTGGCCAGTCAAAGAATATACTGTTGGTACTTATCAACTCAAGGGAGGTAACGAGACAGACGAGGACAGTGGATATGGTGAAAAACCGTGTCACCGGTGGAATGTCTCTTATACTTTCGGCTAAAGTACGGGCCATAGTGGAAAGATCGATATGAGGATAATGAAATCAAGAAGAACGCAGATAGTTGAAACAAACCTGACAATTGGCTATCAAGATCTTACCCAATCAATGACGCAGTCAATATCATTCGTGTCCCAGTTTACTCCTGTCACTAAGTGCAGGACTGGCTGTGAAACCTTTAGATATTGTGTCGACAGGGATGTATGGAAGTAGTCAATGAGCAGAAAGTCATTCTTACAGACTAGACATATTCATTGGATATTGGCGCATTGGTGAAAGTCAGTGTATGTCCATGGAAGTTATCTGTAAATATTCTGAACTGACTGAATTATGATGCTCTCATAAGTCAAACCCAACCATAAGGGAGATACATGATGAAATTACAAATGAGAATCTAAATGAGAATCTAAATGAGAATGCAAATGAGAATGTTATCGTTGGCATGATTGCTTTAATTGTTTATGAAGCTTTTTTTAATTTTATCAGTATATGAAAATAATTATAATTTTCACAAATTCTCACAAAAAATGCTTGTAATAGTACAGCCCACCAATGAATAAAAAATTGGGCTTGATGGCTCTGAAAACATTATGGAGGCAACTGTATATACATTTCATGATATTTGGATATACTCTATACATATTCAATAGAAAATAAAGAGAGTAATCATCTTATAACCTGTGAAATATGAAGAAAAATCCATTAGAAGTATGTAGATTAGGGTTAATTTTTATCAAAAGTCTGCTGGTTACTTCTGAAGAAACCTTGTTGGATTTTAATACAAAACGATATTTTATAGATCTCTTTGATTCTTCTTGACTAGCTAAAACCGTGGTCCTAGCCTTGATACCATTTGCACCCAGATGCTCAGATTTACGCGCGACACACTAAATTTTCACACCACAACAAGTCAGAAATCACTAATATGAAGCTTGTACGGTTCTTGATGAGTTTGCCTGGAGCAACCAACCAGCCAGTCACAGTAGAGCTCAAGAATGGTACTTCCGTAAACGGTCAAATCTTATCATGCACACCCCTGATGAACTTATCATTGAAAAACATCAAGCTCATCCAACCCCATCAGGACCCACAACTTTTACAGTTTATCAACATCAGAGGGAACCAAATTAGACAAATACTCTTGCCAGATGATTTAAACATTGAAAGTGTTTTGGCCAAAAGTGTGACAAAGATCAAAGGCAACGGAGCGGGTCCTGGAAGCCAAGATATACTGAATGGAGCTCCAAAGAGAGGTGCCAGACCTATCAGAGGTGGCAGAGGTGGTAGAGGTAGAGGAAGGGCCTTTTAAATTAATGGTATCATCAAAACTTATCCTCAAACGAGATTATACATGGAAGACTGGCAAGATACAGACATTTCATCAGCTAGGAAGATAGATATGCCTTAGTGCACATAATCTCATAGGATAATGGCCTAGCAACAACCACAACTATATCTGATGGTACACAGCCTCAGCACGTCTACATAGATAGAAAATATTGTATAATAGTAATGTATTGATTTTGTATGTACAGGCAACACATGAAGTGTAGATTGGATATACTACAGAAAATATCCGAAATGGTACGTCTACCAACATAGCTCCACTAATACCAAGTTCTTTTACGGTCTTCTCTCTTTTGGATTTGTTTCTTGTAGCCAGGTCTAACAGCCACGATGGTCTCATCCATCTTGGAAAGTGCCTCGTCTCTAGCCTCAAGCTTTTCAGGCAATTCTCTTTCCCATCTCTTCTTCTTTTGATTCAACACACCTCTCATCCAGTTCTTGTTATCGTACTTCTCGTCGTAGTATTTCTTTGGAGTTGGTGGTAACAAGTCCTCGATTCCAAACTTGCGGGCCATCTTGTATAAGTCAGCAGATCTTCTGAGGGAGAACTTAGGACTGTGCCATCTTCCAGTTTCGGGGTTCTTATTTGGTAAAAATGGATTCAATGCAGGGTCTGTTATGGTGGAGGGCGTATTGTTGTATTGGGCAAAAGGTCTTGGAGGGTACTTGATGAAGAAGTTGTGTAACTTCTGGGGAAGCTTGCTAAAGGCTTCCTTGGCAGTTAATGACATTGTTGGAGATAATGTTAACTTTTCGAAAATTTTAATGGTTCATGAAATGGTATATGCAGGAAAATCTATAAAGCACCAGTGATTGTGAAGGTCCAATTATAAAGGATTCTACAGCTGTGAGTATATGAAAAAGAAGATCATGTGCTTTTGAAGTTCTTTGAAATATTCATGTTGCAATCATTTGTGCATGTCGCTTCTCGATTAGGGAAGACTTTGTTGCCCCACTTGAAAAATTCATAGAACCGAATGAACCTCTCAGTGTTGATCATTTCTGTCAGCTATATAAAGTATACTTAATTCGAATATTCGAAAAGTTGGTACTAACCGTATACTACTAATTTTTCATTTATCAGATCGTATTTAATTTTGTATATTGCTTGTATTGACACTTTATTTACTCTGGCCCATCAATGATACACTTGACAGAGCCTGCACCAGATCTGACAAGATCATACGCTTTGATGGCATCCTCGAACTTGAATCTATGAGTTATCAATTTCTCGAAATCAATAGGAGCCTTATCCTTACCATTCTTATAATTTTCATCGAATATTTGCACTGCCGTTTTGTAATCATTGAACCCGTATCTAAAAGAACCGAACATAGTTAATTCCTTAGTCGCAAACTGGGTGATTGGGAATTGAACATCACCGGATGCATTTCCGATTTGTACGTAACGGGCACCCGGAGCAGCAACATCTATACCCAAACTAATACATGGACCTGCACCAGTGCACTCCAATATCACAGTTGGATTGTGACCCCCAAAGGCTTCCACCAATTCCTTTGCACCACCTCCAGTCTTGGAGTTGAACACATGGGTAGCAGCTCCAATGGATTGAGCCAATTGTAACTTGGTGTCAAATATATCAATTACAAGTACTCCAGAGGCACCAAAAAGTTTTGCAACTGATGCAGCTAATAATCCAACCGGACCAGCTCCAAAAACAGCAACATAATCACCAAAACCAATTTTGGCCAACTTGGATCCATGTACACCAACACTGGCAGGTTCTACCAAGGCTCCTATTTCCAACGAAACATGGTCAGGAAGCTTTACCAAGAAATCTTCAGGACTCTTGAAGTATTTACAGAGGGTTCCAGGAGGATTGGGGCCAGTAGCACTAGGGGTGGCAGCAAACTCCATATGAGGACACAAATTATAATGACCACTCTTGTAGGCATCACTCAATCTAGAAGGCACACCAGGTTCAATTGCCACTTTATCACCCACTTTAAGGGTAGTCACATCAGGTCCCACTTTAGAAACAATACCAGAAGATTCATGACCCAACACCATAGGTTTGGTGAGCACGAAATTACCAATCTTACCATGCTGATAGTAATGGATATCAGAGCCGCAAATTCCAGTTTTCTTCACTTCCACAATGACATCGGTGGGTTGTGTAATTTCAGGAGCATCAAAGGTCTCGAACGAAATATCGTCCACCTTGTTCAACACTAAGGAGGGATTGGAAGTCATGGTTGTTTGAATGTAAAGACGGATGATTGCGAATTTATATATGGTCCCACTATATATAAAGTCGCATTACCCCATATTTGTAACTTCCCGATTTCTCTCCGGCGGGGCAGGAAGGTGGAACCGCGAGGTACAGGATAAACTGACATCCTAATAGTACTTATTACCTTGTAGAATAAACCAGTCAAGTTTTAAACCACTTAAAAGTAAAAGTCACAACTGGTTTAATTAGGTAAAGCGAGGTAAGAGGTATTAAGTCTTCAACTTGGGAATTTTTACACGTATTCAATCTTTGCAATCAAAAAACGACGTGATTCCTTATGGCCCCGCCTTGTGCTAACCGATTGAAAGTAGTTCCCAGTCTTTGTACTGCTGATGTGAAACTAATGGAAATTGAGCGAAAAATTCCGAGTTACTCACTTCGCGAGATGTGGGGTACATGACGACAGACGTTTGTTAGTTCCAACTTCAAGTTGCAATATAGGTTGTCATAATTTCGATTGCCTAAATTTATTAACGACAAGCCTCTTTTGTGAAGACGCTCATAGCCTTAATCCCTTTGCGGCCATGCGTGCAAAATTAGATCCACCCTATGATGTCAGGGCGTGGATTAGCTTTAATGCTTTTTCCAAAAAGTATCCGAAGTGAAAACTAATTTTGCATCCATGTAAAGTCAATTCCTCTATCGTCTATTATTAAATTTAACTTGATTACTTTGGTAGCTCATGAGTCTAAATAACCTTCTCGCTTTGTGTATATATTTTGAAATAGTTGAACTGGTCATTGGCCAAAGAACTGATCCTGGATGAATAACTTCACTCTAAGATAGTTTGTAAGGCACGAGGCAGCTCCTAAGTCAAAACTAAATTATTCATACCCAATGTGAGTTCCAAGTAGACGACGCAAGACTAAGTATCGAGCATACTTTGATGTTGATACTCAATACTGTTATAAATTTAAACTCCGTTGATCATCATGAGCTCCACGTCATCTATACATCTGCGCTTAAAATATAGCTTCCCAATCGGCTATCTACACTACACAATAGTCGTAGTCCGTATTTATTCTACAATCACACCAATGGAAACTACACACTTGGTCTAGTCGATTGAAATGGTCCGTAGTTGATTCTTTGTTCAATTGATGTGTACTAAACTAAGTACGTCGTGAAATGATCGTTATCTAATGAGCAACACCTTGCAATGCTTCCAAAACTTCCAATTCAATATTGGCTTCGGCGGCTTCAACTTCGTCACTAGAAGCGGCTCTCTTTTGAGCGTCAGCAATCAAGGACTTGACGGCAGCACCATCAAATTGTTCTGGCTTGAAAGCTTCAATGGCACTGATGGTCAACTTGTTTCCAGGTTGAACAGTGGCAATACCACCACTGACAAAGTATTTTTCGGTTTCACCACCTTTGACAATAACTTCTAATAATCCTGGTCTTAATTGTTCAACAATTGGAATATGGTTGGCTAAGATACCCAAGTCACCGTTAACGGATGGTAAGTTGACTTGTTCGACTTCGGAATCGGCATACAAGGTTTGGTGAGGCAAGGCCAATGACAATTTCAAAGCTTCAGAAGCTTCAGTGGCATAGGTTCTTCTAACAGTGTTACTGCTTTGCTTGGCAACTTGACGGAAGGCTTGTCTGAACATTGCGGGATAGAGGAGTCTTGATTATGGTTGGATTTGTGAACGAATTTTTTCACTACGGATTCCGAGAGTGCACAAACTAAATTACGTGTTTTAATTGGTGGGCGGTAGACTGCCGAATTCGGAAGTCTGCGATTTTGGTCCCAGGGTGCGCTATGGTGCTCATTAATCATTTCTATACAGTATTGTCTAGAGTATTGTAGTATGGATAATATCACCAGTCCTTCCAGATTGACAACATATTCGTAAAATTGTCATGACATCCACCCCAAATCTATTAGGGTTCTCTTAAACTTCGCTCGGTCTTAGATTAAGGATTTGTTAATTCTGTTTTAATGAAATTCACAATTTGATATATTTGTCATTTGGTATTGGTAAGAATGCAATCATAGTACCATCTTAACCCTCTTTACTCATTGTAATGTGCTTCATCCTGGTTCTAGTCTGTCACACCGAATTGATTCAAGAAGTTATCAACATCAAAATCATCATCATTTGGCATTTGGTTCAGACCTCCCTCAAATCTTTGATCTAATAATCCCATGTTCAACCCATCTAAGTCAAGCTCATCATTTCCAAGTAAATTATTCATGTTCAAATCGAGATCATCATCGTTTTTGCTTCCCGTGTTTGTGGGCTGACTAGTGTCTTTGTTGTTTTGTAGTGCTGCATCATCGGTATAGTCAATTCCAGAGAGTATATCTGTTGGATTGGGTATGCCTCCTGTGTTCTTATCGTTACCACCACTAAGTTCTCCCATATTAAAATCAAACCCAGGAGACATGAAATCATTAAAGTCTGCAGGTTGTTGCATTTCTTCCCTCTGACTTTCTTCTTCTTTGCGCTTCTTTTCTTCTTGCTGCCTCTTAAGCTCCTCATCCTTGGCCTTTCTTTGATTGTCTTCTCTTTCCTTTTGAAGTTTTGCTTCTTCTTGAGCTTTAGCTCTTTCGGCTGCTTCCCTTTCAGCTTTGGCTCTTGCCTCAGCTTCTTCTTGTTCCTTCTTCTTCCTAGCATCCTCTTGGCGCTTTTGTTCTTCCTCCTCTAGTCGTTTACGCTCCTCTTCTTCCTTTAACTTTTTCTGCTTTTCGAGTTCCTCTTTCAACTTCAATTCTTCTTGTTTTTGTCTAAGATCTAATATCATTTCAATACACCAACGGGCATCGTTGAATTTGGACAATGTATCATCGAGAATCTCATCAAATTTGGCAATATGATTCGCTAGTTGGGTTGTGATGGTGGGGGTGATCAACTGGTTGTTTGAACCAGTGATAAGATTTGACTGCTTTTTGTTATTATTAATGATTTCGAATATGTATCCGGATGTCTTAAGGATATCATTCAACGAATCATCGAGCCGTGTCTGAAGATTCATGGTTTCGGTCAGAAAGGAGTAAGGATTTCGCACAAAAGATGGAGGAATCTGTGTATGGTATATAGTAAGATGATATCATTCAAATACAAATTCAACAGATATCCGTTCACAATGCCTGAATGTTCGAAAAATACTATGTAAAGGTTGTGTAGATATAGTAGTTAGTTTATAAAATAACTTCTTAATGGCCCAAATGAGATACAAGCGTGGGGTGATGCAAAACTGAAAATTTGAATTCTCGAATATATAGAATTACTGGAACGATTCAATCTTATTGCTTAAAGTATGATTATCATTTTCTGTTACTATATACTGTCACAATAGTTCAATCGACAGATAGTGCTGTACATGTTTAAATAATACTAATTACTCAACAGTTGCTTCATGATACTCTGTAATTTATCAGTGTTTGGGAAAGCCATTGTGCGCACAAAAGTCATGCTAAAGGTGCTATCAATTGTAGACTTGGATTCGACTCCAATTCGACCATATCAACAGGGTACACCTAGGTTAAGTACAATTGAATTTGATTATTATCTGTCTCGTGGTTCCTCGCTTTGAAAACCTCGTGTCCTGAGTATAAAGCAGCCGAGATGTTTGCAACATTTGTTGCCAAATAACTACGTTGATCTAATAAAACTCGTGTCTCATAGATACCAAGTGGGAAATCAAAAAGCTTGCTTTCTATTCTCAGATATGTTGAATGGCACCGAGCCAAAGAAATCTCCTCAAAGTGTTCAAACTGGCTTTCCTTCATTAAGAATCAGCAAAATTCCTTAAGTGAGTTTGCGTGAAGCTTTGAGTGAGTAAAGCTCTCCCACGAACTTGCTGCAGATGTATTTGATGTGTCCTTAATAGACATATTATATTGCTGATCAAAGTCCTACAATATTACCGATCTAAAAGTGAAAAGGTTCTCAACAGATCGAAATACACGAAGGTAGAGAATGGAGAATGTCCTTTTGCCCTTCCTCATAACTCGTTGATCAATATTTACTTACACTTCAATCTGATTTGAAGTATACTCATAGGAAGACCAATACTAACTGTATAAGCACCTGAGGGCTAATCTTTGGGTTGTCTTTACTGGTGTAACATAGGCATTGGAAGTATGCAGTACTGGACCACAAGTAAACCCTGGTGACGCCATACACAACAGACTTTTATAGTAGCGCGTCAGTTTCAATTTTCGCGTCGCGTTTACATCGCGATAGATTCAACTTTCATTACATCTTAACTCTTGTTAGTTCTTATTCAGTTCATTCAAATCCAATCCTTTCGTTCATTGCTATCATCATGGACCAGCTCGTCTCCAAACAAGGTCCGTTGGCACACGTATGGCTTGCCGCCAACTATGATAAAAAGCTTACCAAACAACAACTTTTAAGTACCAGCATTATCAAATCATCAGACTATATTTCCAACCACCCCATTAGCTACTCACAAACCACTTCGGATTCCAACCCTATCACACTCAGATTATCCGGTCAGTTGTTACTCGGAATTGTCAGAATATATTCGAGAAAGACAAAGTATCTCTTAGACGATGTAAATGATATCATGTTGAAATTGAAGACTTCCTTCAAGTATGCAAGTGGCGTGAAATTGGGGTCAGATCTAGTCGCAAACAAAGTAAATTTACAGCCCCAAGATACTATCATTACCAATGTGAAGAGCATAACATTACAAGATCAAGTCACCCGATTTGATTTGTTATATCAAGATGACTTGAATTTGGATGACGATGTTACCCAACCAGGCAGGGGAATATTCAGTCAAAGTCAAAATACAGAGGATAGCTTTACTTTCGATGATTCCGTTGAATTCGGCAGATATGAAGAGCCTCTTGATCCTGTGACTCCAGGTAATGATTATGGGTTAGAATTAGATTTTGATCTTAACGAAGATGATAATGACGCGTCAGACCATTCTATCGAAATTGGGAGAGACATATCACAAATTCATAATGAGCCAAGCATGTCAATGTTAGATATTGATAAAGATGTTGATGATAATAATCTTGATTTCGATCTAGGTGAGCCATTAGAAACAATTGATGAACCTCAACTTCAAAACCCAAGTGACGGTGACACTAGTGATGGCCCAGAAGAACCACTTACCCCAGAACCAATCATGCCACCACGCCCAAGAACTAAAAGAAACCGTATTACTGAAGAGGGAGAGCTCATCACTTCTAAGCGTAAGTTAAAGATTGATTCTGTACAAGATTTAGAAGGCTTATCAATACAGGCATTGAAAGAAAACCAGCAGTTGATTTTGAATGGTTTTGGTAATGCCGACTCTATGACATTAAACTTATCTGAGGCTGAAAAGTTACAATTGATTTATGAATTGTCAGCACCAGTTTCTTCAAATAAGAGAAGGAAATTATGGAATATAGACACTCAACTTCAAGAAAGATGTCTTGAATTAGCAAGAAAAGAAAAAGAACTCGAAGAACAACATAATTTACAATTCGAACAGGAATTCGATGATTTCGATGCAAACTTGGATTTTGACTTATCATTACCAGACTTTGAAAATGAAGACAATAATCAAGAAGTCTCATTTGGTGACCAAGTCATTGATGAAATTCAAGAGGAGGAATCGGAAGAAGAAAATTTATCAAATGGCAATGTTGCAAGATCAACAATACAAGTAGCAGACCATCTCAGAAATATCTTTACTGACAATAGTGAGTCGGATTTGTCCCAACTTATGGAAAAAGACTTAAAGATCAATGATGAAAACAACGAACTTTTACCATTAGGTATCACTAACAGATCAGCTGATACTAAAAAGGTGAATCATAGAAAAGAGGCAACTAAATGTTTCTTTGAATTATTGGTTTTAGCAACCAACGATTGTATTGAAGTGAAGCAAGAAAGCCATGAAACTAAAATTGGTGGAGACATTAATATTTATTCAAGACAACGTCTTTTCAACAATTTCCTTTAAAACTTACGACATTTGAACTATCAACGACACTAATTCAATAGGGACTTTAATAAGTAACCCTAACATCTGCATCTTCTCTGTACAATATTTAATTAAATACACTAATTTTAACCGGAAATTAATTGCCTCATCTATTAATTTGTATTAATTTGTCTGTAAATAGTACAGTATGCCTTCATCCAATTTACCTTCATTTTGAGAGTTTATGAAGCTCTGCAAAGATTCGTCCACTATGGGCCAATGAATAAATGAACCATCACTTAACCCTGCTATGAGTATTGATCCATCGCGATTGAAACCAATCGTGGTTATCATGTCCTTAGTTTCAACAGGAATTTTTAGTATAGGTTTGAATAGTCTAGAATCCAAGTCCCATAACTCTATCACTGACTTCTTCTCGTCAGCCGCATCGATTAATCCTAAAGTAACAAATTGAAAGACTCGATTATTTCTCATAGCCAACTTGAGTATTAAACAATTAGTGGGAATACTCAAAATAGGGGAGCTTGAAGTGGGTGACCATATTTTTAATGTCCAGTCAATACTGGAACTTATGAAGAATGTCCCTTTGCCCCCAGAAGGGAGTGGATGAAGGTCAGTAATATTATTGGGATACATGAGGTTTGTCTCGCCATTAGAGTCATTACCACTATGGGTAAATTTAATATGTTCCTGTTTTTCTTGGTTAGACAATTGAAAAATTATCCCACTATCTGAAGCAATGATAACATCGTCAAGAAATTGATGTGCGTCTGAAACATTTGTGTTGATATGCGAAGTTGCTTTATCAGTAGATAAGAGAATCGCTTTAAAAATTCTTAAGCTTTCTTTAAAATTTGTAAATTCATTGGTTGGCTTAGCTTTTACTAACTTGATGGAATCCAGATTTGGAGATGCAAGAAGGTTGGTTGACCAGGTATTAATTGTTCCATCTAGTGAAAACGACACGATGGAGTCGTTACCGTCTATATTTAATTGTAGAAGTGAAGTAATTGCTGAAGTGTGATGCTGAAAATCTACCGAGCTCGATTTGGTATTGATCATGGAAAACATGGGAGTTGAAAGCAGAGGAAAGACAGCTAGCTTATCAGCTTTCAAATTCTCCAAATTCCAAATAACCACTTTACCATCAGATAATCCACCAATAATTTTTGTTGAAGTGACCTTATCGAATTTTATAATCGAAATCGATGCTGCACAATGTAGAAAAAACTCAGGAACCACATTTCCGTTCCTTAAGCTGTAGATAACTGCCAATCCAGGGCTAGATGAGTTGGGACGCAGTTTTGGGGCTGAGTATGCGATTACCACCAATTCTGAGAAATGAGGTGAAAAGTCCACACATGCTGCCACTCTAGAATTGACCTGCTCAATTTGACTATGGGTACTGAGCGGCGTTATATCTATAGTTTGCTTGGTATTGTTATTATTTGTATGATCAATTCTCTTGGTATAGTCAATGATTTCCAGTTCAATTTTAACCTTTGGCGGTAGAGCTCTGTGATTCAAGTCTATACTTTCTTTCGACACGTCATGAGATTCAACGTCACCAGAGAGTTGTTTCACAGGCAACACGGCCTCCTTGTTCTCGATTTTTTGTTCCACAACCGTTTCGGGCTCAACTTGAACTTGTACTGTTTGAACCGCCTTGTCAAAAGTTAGACACTCTTTTTCGCGTACAACCCTAACAACGTTAGAAGGATTCTGTTCATTATCTCTATCCTGATGCACAGTATCAACCTGGATACCTATACTAATTCCAGGCCTGGAAGCATCGGATAACTTTTGGATTAATTGGTCCACCTTTGCTTCCTCATTGGCGGAAGGGGACCCAAGACGTCGCAGTTTGAGCTCTTGAAGCCTCTGTCGTTTCTGCTCCAAAAGGGTCTGGCGGTCCATAATCTGTTGGGTACAATTGTTTAGTAAGGCTTGATATTTATTTAGATCCAAACTATTGAATTTATCCTCACCCTCGGAATATGTGCCTAGTAATGGGCCATTCACACACCCGGATCTCACCTAGATCAACGCGTACTAGTCCACCATTAATATACCATCAACCAATATGAGTGGTATGGATATCGATGACATTCTTCAGGAGTTCGAGACATCCACCTCCACTACCATTAAAAACACAAAAACCACTCTTTATGATGAGTTGGTAATGGCCATGGTCAATGAAAGAATGGCTCCAGAACTTCTACCATTCAAGCATGAACTATTGAACAAAGTATTGAGTCAAATATCCAATCAGCAACAGTTTCTTTTGGACTCCCACGAATACGGTGACATGAACGCTGAATCTGGGGTTGTTACTGGTGACTTTAAGCTTCAACTAATGATCATCGAAACCGATATAGAACGAATTAACTATTTGATACGATTATATCTCCGAACAAGGTTGTCCAAAATTGACAGATTCACGATTTTTTATATTAATGAAACAGCAGACGAAGATCCGGACTCAAAAGATAGTCTCTTGTCCAATCAAGAACAAAGGTATATGCACCAACACTTTAAGATCTTAACAAAATTATATAATAACTGCTTTTTGAAAAAACTTCCTCATACATTGACATTATTGGATGATACCAGCGGAGGACAGTCAATGATAGTTGAACCAGACCTTAACCAACCAGTTTTTGTAAAATCCGTGGCTGATAAACCAATAACTATTTTATTGGGTGAAGATGATGAGCTTGAATTGGTGTATGGGGGTATTTATGTGGTGAAATATAGTTTGGTACGAAATTATGTCAGTATCGGTGATGTGATATTGATATAGATACATCATGATCATAAACAAAAAACTAATCCACATATGTCTACAATTTATTGTTAACATTATAATACAGAATAGTCACAGCCTCCAGGGCATTCAGAATTCTCTTCTGCAATAAACCACTCCTTGAGACATCCAAAGTGTCCTCGGTGCCCACATTTCAAACTCACAGCAACGACCAACCCCTTGCATGGTTCATGACAATATATACAATTAGTTTGTCTCTTTGTACACTCGTCACAGTACCAATATCCAAAAGAATCCTTTTTTTCATGTTTAGATTTTTCATTCACCAATAATTTTTGACAGTGACAGCAAAAGAATCGAAGATCAACTTCTTTGGAAGCAAGTCCTTTTAATTCACTCAATAACTCTTGAGGGGCACTATTGATAATCTTTGCCGCTGTCACAAACAATCGTTTACGATGAAGGATATCAAAGTATAACCCCAACCAATCTAATGCTGACTCTTTCGATATAAATTTGAATAGATCATAGAATAATATTGTGAGTGTAGAAGTCAAAATAATGTCTCCCTGACTGGAAGCATAATCTAAAGTTTTCCTTAACAAATTTTCTGTTTTCCAAGGCTTACTAAATTTTGGGTTAGATGATTTTTGATCAAATACCTTGGTCAATTCTGATTTAGTAACACTATCTGAGGGCTCTGGCCTTTCTTGTACCATATTAAGCTCCGACCTACTATATTCCTCGTTTAATAAAGGTTGTTGGCCAGGAGAAATTCGGGTACGATAAGGTGAATGGAGTCCATGAATAGATGAGTTTCTTCTTGATAGTAAGGATCCCAGAGCTGTACTACCTTGATGTTGATTGGTAGCATACGAATGATGACTTTGACTGAAATATCCTGGACTAGAGCTCCCGACTTGTGATTTGTTAGTTGAAAACAGAATTGGTGCAGTATATGAAGCTGCACTATGAAGGATATTGAGATTTTCATTATCAAAATCCATTGGTAGTCCTGAATACAGTCTCGTATTCCATCTAGATTGAGAACCGTACGATTTATGACTGTTATGTTGACTCAAAACTGAGTTTTTTGGAGAGTTCTCCAACAGAGTCTCACTGTATGTTTTTAATATAGGTGATCTAATTCTGATTGGTGAACTATCGTAAATCGAATTTCGTTTAGATGTCTTGTTACCAGAAGAGCGTCTGCTACCCAGTTGTGCCATTGAATTCAATTTACCTTCATTTTCTTCCAAATCATCATCATCGATTACCGCAGTTTCATTTTCTTCAGAGCTTTTTAGTGGTTGATTTTTTGTAACACTATTAGTCCTAGATGCAAGGGGGAGAGTACCAGAGGCAATATTGAAACTGTTACCTCTAACTTGATTAATAGCATCCATCAAGTTATGTTGAGAGCTATTTTTGTGTTCAGTAAGTTTGACTTCTTTTGGTGGACTTGCCGTTGGCTTGACGAACTCAGTCCCACTTTCTTTTCCGTTTGTTACATTTCCACCATAGTTAGTTGTCAGAGTTGAATTTGAGTTATACGAGCCCACAAAATTACCGATATCCGACAGAATAGATTTTGACTCATCATCCAAATCCTTAGATTGATACATATCATCATCTGCGTTAAACTCTTGTTCGGTATTCTCGGAGAATGAACTTGTGAATTCTCCTTCAAGACTAACCAGAAGTAATCTCCAAATTTGACATTCTCTAAATCTGTTGACACTGGCAGCTATATTTGCATTGAGCAGACAAACTTCTATTAATGTGAAGCCATCTGGAACTGCAAGAATATAATTACTGGATAACGCTTCAAAGACCGCATTGTCATTCAATGGTAATGGCAATGTTAAGGGAACCATATAAGGGGAAGGATGATTTACCAAAACATGTTTTCGTTGTTGGGGTATGCCTGAATTGTGCATTGGAGACAGGATTGACACGTTGGAGTCTTGAGTAGTTTGTGATGGAGTTCGGAACATTTTAGGTCTCAAAATATTACTAAGGTTTGATTGAGTATTAGATGGTTCATTATATGAGGATCTCATTTGGGGGATTGGTGATGGTGATTTCGTAGAATTCAAAGGATTATAAGTAAGTGATCTGAAGATCGGTGGTTTTTCAATGGGTGATGTTGTTAAAGAATTTGAATACATCCCAAGATTAGAAGCTATGGGAATGGATCCTATTATGGGTTTTCTATCAGGAATTGAACCCTGATCATATCTATCAATGTCATCGCCGAAATTGCTTAAGCTACTATAGTCACCCCCTTCCATGTCCACCTCTAAATTTTCAACCTCACTTGTCGTTGATTCATGGTCTGTAAATTCAAACTCATATTTTTCTTGATTGACAAATGCCATGCTACTAAAATCATTATTCCAGGCAATAGCCGATGTGCTTAGCTCATCTAGTGGTCGAGATATATCATTTTCGGGATTGTTATCATTATAATCCAAGTCATAAGATGTAAAGACGTTGGATTTCGTGATGGTCCAAATCTTTCTGCTATTTTTGAGATTTTTGGCCCATATGAAGTTTTGAAAAGGTTTATTTCCAGGTGCTTTGATAATTTCTTTGGGAATATACTTCCGTGCCAAATTATACACCGTGATGGTCGAGTCATCATTCAAATACAGACAAGCCAAGTCATACTTGTATAATGGATTAGCTTGAGTATTATAGTTAGAATACAATGCTTCTCTTTCGTCATATGCCAATTTGTCATCATATCTTCCAAAATCGATACTTTGCTGAAGATTGTCAAGGTCCTCACCATATTGATTAGCAGAATTATCGTATGAGGAATTCCATCTAACTTTTATTACTGGTCCATAGGTATTTATCATGTGTTCCGGGGTAACTCTATTAGTAGACAGAGCAGATTCACCATAATTCCAAACACACATCTTTTGATCTCTTCCACCGGTGAGAACATATTCCTTTTCGGGATGAACATGTAATGATAATGCAGGGCCAGCATGGAGATTCCATTTTCTATCAGGAGAAAATACGTTTTGAGAATTATAGGTTCCACCAGAGGATCTCAAATCGAATTTACACAATGATCCTGAGTCATGGACAGAAAGAATGGTGGTTTTGTTCCTTACGGAAGAGTGTGGGGAGTATTGACATGATCTAATAGGGTCTGAGTGAGTATTGGAAAGAATGGTGAGCACTGGTTTTGGAGTAGTGGATCTCAAATCCCATAACTTGATAGTACCATCTTGAGATCCTGAAATCAATTGATGAGGACTTTCATTAACCATGAAGTCCAATGAGTTAATGCACCTTTTGTGATCGGCCAATTTGTATAATAATTTGGATTTTCCATTAGAATTTATTCTGTAAATCGTTATAAGACCATTGGAAAGTCCACAAGCCACCAAGTCACCCGAAGTCTTAATGGTATGAATATTGTTCAACTTATTTGTGGATGGAACTCTTGAAGTTGAATATAATGAAGCATTGGGTTCAAGTAAATTAATCTCCAGTAAAATTCTCGATTGGTCTTCGTTTAATGCCAATATTCGAAGACAGTTTCTACCCCCAGCAACCACATGGTGGGAAATTTCACTCTCATACAGATTGAGATTATGAAGGGGATTGTTAAGTTGGGATAGTGTTGTTACTTCTTTATCAAATGCATACACTAATCGGTTTGATTTGAAGTATTCATGGATTTTGGACTTATTGGAACCAAGTGACGAGCTTGTGGACGGCACCGTTTCTTGGGAAGCTGTGTGATTGAGGGCACCATATATGTTGAAGGCAAACTTGGCCAACAGGTTGCCCGAATTGGAAGACATACTAATGGGTGTAGATTGATGCTTTGGCACTTACGTAATAAAAATCGACTTAATGAATCATGGAATAGTATGGGGCTTAAGTGCTCGATAGTTTGTATCAAAGGTGCGAACTTCTATAACTATCTTTTAAGCTTAAACGAATTATTCCGCTGTCCCCGAAATCTCTACTAATTTCTCCTGAGATATCTATACACTACCAAATACACGATGTTCCTTGGTCTGTCAGCTATCGTTATCAAATTGTTGAAATTTGTCAAAACAATGGCTCAAGTTGGGATTTCTATAGGAGTCCTTGCGCTCGCTGGCCTCTATGCCTATCAGTCTTCATTGATATATCCAGCATCTCTCAATGATGGCCATGGACATTGTGCTACACCTGATGAATTCGATATGCCCAATTATGATTTGGTGAACTTAAAGACTTCGGATGGTGAAACCCTTCAGTGCTATGCTTTGAAACATTCCAAAACATCACCCAATTATGCCAATAAAACGGTATTGATACTATCACCTAATGCAGGTAACATAGGACATGCTTTACCAATAGTATCGATTTTTTACAAGAATTTCGGCTACAACGTATTCATTTACTCATATCGAGGCTATGGAAGGTCTACTGGTAAGCCATCGGAAAAGGGATTAAAATTGGATGCCGATAGAGTTATGCAATACTTAACCACAGAAGATGAACAATTTTGTCAATCATCAATCATTTTATACGGTAGATCACTTGGAGGTGCCGTTAGTATTTACATTGCTGCCACCATGTCATCGCTGATTCATGCCTTGATTTTGGAAAACACATTCCTTTCAATCAGAAAAACTGTTCCTCACATATTTCCATTCTTGAAGTACGTTACTCGGTTTGTTCATCAAAGGTGGGACCTGGAAAGTTTAGTTCCTTTGATTCCCGCCAATATTCCAGTTCTTCTCTTGAGTGCACGTAAAGATGAAATTGTACCCCCAGTGCATATGGATACCATCTTCTCTTTGCTCAAAAGTGAAGAGAAAACCATGTATACATTTGAGAACTCAATGCATAACGATACTGTGGTACAACCAGATTACTGGGCAAAAATTCAGTCGTTCATTCAAAATAAAGTTAACCCAGTAGGATATTAGAACGAGATTTTAATGCAAATTTTATTGACAATAAATGAACTCTGTAAAGAATTGAGTGTAACAAGGGTAATAGACTTTATGCATTTAATGTTAGTAATAGCTACAAAGATTCATAACAATTGGCGTTAATATGTATACAGTTAGGTAGAAGATTTCTTCTCCATATAGTTCAAACCCGACCATATGTAGAATGAAAGAATAGAGATGTAGCACATTAAATTACAACACGATTTGAGCTTCAGAACCCTTCTTGTTGGAAGCATCGTGAGAGATGAATTCAACCTTTTGGTCATCGGTTAATTGCAAAACCTTCTTCAATCTTTCACCAACAGTTCTTAATTTGCTATCTTCACAATCTTTGGTCCAAATACCAACTCTGAAAGCTTGCTTTCTAATGTTAAGAACAATACCGTTGACTTCATTTTCATCATCTTCGATGGTTTCACCAACAACAGCCAACAATCCACGTAACCATAATTCATTGATCACACCACTGGCTTCACGCTTGTTGGTGAAAGAATATTGCCATTTACCACCCTTGGAGTTTTGATCATCTTCCCATTCTGGTCTGATGCCTTCTTTGAACAAGTGGTAATCTGATTTCAATGGTAATTGGTTGGCCACTGGAATAGAGTTGTAGATACCCCAGAATTCTTCTACTGATGAGAAAGTAATAACTGGCTTCAATAAATCATGCCAGTTTTCACTCTTATTGGTTTGTGGCTTGGTGTACCATAAGGTCCATCTATTATTTAAAGGATGCTTGGCTTCAAATTCTTCCTTAGTGTCAAAGACAGTCTTGGATTCCAACTTTAATTCTTCAGTTTGCTTGGTTAATTCTTCAGACATCTAAATTTGTTAGTATTGAGATTGCCGCCCACCTTTAGTCCAAAAAGGCATAAAGCAAAACAGCCGGATAACATTTTGCTGATTAGGATGGGTATGATATATTCAACCAACTTACCTTGTAGTTTCGCGATTGTATTAACTGTTACTATTAGCTGTTAAGTTGACGATGGTGACAGACAAGAAAAAATTTGTATGAAGAGTACGCGCGTAAAACTGAGAACGCAAGGCGAGCATAGGTAAATTGTGGCACTAACAATACATAGATATGAAATATATACTAATACTCATATATAGAGCTGGGTAGTTAAACCTCAAGGAAACATTGAAAGAGTTGTTCTAACTAACGATCCAAAAAAAGGTCCAACGAGAAAGATAGATTTTCATAAGAAAGCAAACGTTAAATTTTCAACAATAAAATTGATGATACTTCGATTGTGGGAACCTATTCAAGTCGGAGGTACTATATGGTATGATGTGGTTTCGAAGTAGTTAAGTGGGTATGGGGTATGGTTGCAAAGAAACCTCAGGTTTATTTCTTATTTTTGGAAGCGATAAACTGATTCAGGATAAGTTGCACTTTAGTAGGCATTAGACAAGCAACAGTCCGGCAAGTCATACGAGCTAGAGTATGACATGCATAGAAAATACACCATGGTGCACCATCCTCTAAACTTTTGGGACTGATATCGATTTATTTGTACGGGTCCATGAATAGTTCAGATGGTTTTCTTAAAGCAATCCTCCAATCAACAAAAAAGCGAGACCGCAGGCTCCGGCGTACAAGTTCTCTTGTTGCCATAACCCTACAGCTGCGTTGGAGTGACCCACTGTGGTTTGCTCATAGGACTTGACACCTCCCACAGAGCCACTCAACGAGCCCAAACCAATACCACCCGATGATATATCACCCGTAGCACTTGTGTATGTGGACATGAAGCTCTGTGAATAAGGAGTTTGAACCACCGTGGTTTTACCATCCACGGTGATGGTGACATAGACACTTGTCTGGGTAGTAGTGGTGGGTTTATCATCTCTTTTGTCAGCAAGACAGAGCATGACGAAGGAAATGAACCAGATTAGCGACAACAACATTATGGTATAAGATAAATGATTAGATGGGTCTGATACCGGGAGCGATTTTGCAAACTCTTATAGTACGACGTTTGTTTGGGGAGCGAGTTGCGTGTAGGTTCAAACAATCAAGCACGATAAGTAACAAGGAAAATTAAGATTATGGATAATAGATGGCTGGATAATAGTTTGCGGAATCAACGGAAAGGTGGCAAACAACTTTAATAGTCAAGTTAAAGAAAAATCCCCTTGTATCGTAGCAGGATTTCGTCAACATTTTGTACTCCCACAGCCTCTCCAACGTTTCTAACCCCAGTCAAAAGAATTATAATGCGCATGAAGTGCGATTGAAAACTGCAGCTTTCAGGAACGCGAGCTACAACCGGGGTCTAAAATTTGGTGAGACATGGAACAGCAATCCTTCCAACCATCGACCAAATCCAGCCTATTGTTCTCCAGCCTAGTCCACAATAGTTGAGGCTTAATTCGTGGCGTGAAAACAGACTTTATCAATAACAAAGCAAGACACTGGTGACTTCAAAACCTTGGAGTTTGTAAACGGGGTCTGAACAACATCCTTCCAGTTGTATACATTTCTCGAATTAATTTATTGATAATTCGCCCAGGGTAGTCTAGTCTAGTAGTGGTGGTGGTAGTGGTAGGCTTTTACCGCTGGTCACGTGCGCACATCCTCATCTCTAAAAATTTCCGATGAGTTAGAACTATCTACAAGATGGCTAAATCGTTATCGGAGCAGTTGGCCCAACTCACTCAACCTCAGAATGATTTCGATATAGAGGACAGCGGAATCAAGGATGATGTCTTTGCTCACGAAGATGATGACGGCTCTGCATCTGAAGAAGATGAATCTTTGAAAAAGCAGCATTATGTCAATGTTTCGAGATCCAAATTGAGGCAGGCAAACACCGCCTCCTTGGGTAAAAAGTATAGTGGGAGTGTCACCAGCAGAGACGACTTGTATGCCTCGGATCACGAAGAACCAAGTGAAGAAGAAGACGACATTGAAGAAGATCAAGAAGTTGATCAACAAGAAGATGAAGATGAAGAGAGCGATTCTGGTGCTTCGTTAAGAGCCAACTCTGACGAAGAGGAGGAAGAATCCGATGAAGAAGAGTCTGACATTGATCAAAGAAATGCCGAATTAGAACACAGAAGAGCCAGAGTTAAGGAGTTGATGTCAAAGGAAAGAACTCATATTGTGAGCAGACTCTCCAATTCTGCTACCAGTGATTCCTTGAAAGGATTTGCAATTTCTCAACAGCACAAATTTTTCGACAAGATTATAGATAGTCGTTTAAAAATTCAAAAGTCATTAACTAATTCCAATATTTTACCTCCAAACCAAGATGCATTGGTATCTCAAAAGCTTTCCACCAAAAAGACGAGTAAAAACATACAAAAGGCCAAGGACCAGTGCTATGATTTGCTAGACTCCATCTTCTCATTGAGAAATTCTTTATACTCCAAGAACCAAGTGACAGATAAGTCATTTACCAACCCTAAAAAGAGAACATTCCATGAATACTCTGCCGTTACTTCCAAAATGGATTCTGCATTAGACAAATATCGTTCGGTTGTATTGACTAAATGGTCTGCCAAAGTACAAAACTCTTCGGGTGCTACTGCTATAAATGCTGGTAAATTTAAAGCCATTAATCAATCCTTTGAACAGCAAGTGACTAACAACTTGACAGATATGGATAGACTTGTCAAGAGAACAAAACTTAATAGACGTCAAATCAAGCCCCTTGGTTTTGACTATTACAGATCTCAAATTGAAGGTGAAGATGAAGGTGAAGATAATGATGAAGAAGAAGAGGAAAATCCAGATATTCCAAAAGAGGTCAACCCCTCTAAATCCAACATAGCAGAATTGGATATCATCTTTGATGATGAAGACTTTTATCGTGTTTTACTTAACGACTTGGTTGACAAAAAAATTCAATCAAGCAACCCTACTACTGGCTTAACTGTCAGTTTAAAGAGTGCACAGCAAGCACAAAAACTCAAAAAGAATGTTGATACAAAGGCATCTAAGGGTCGTAAGTTAAGATATCATGTTCAAGATCCTATTGCTAATTTCGAAGCTCCAAGAGGGTCTTTGAGATGGGACGATAACCAAATCGACGAATTTTTTGCATCCTTGTTGGGCCAAAAGGTCAACATGAATGAAGATGACGTAGAAGTGGAAGAAGACGATGAGGAAGAAGAAGTTCACGTTTCCGGAGATACCATTAAGTTGTTTGGTTAGAAGTACATAGATCAATAATCTAATGAAAGATCAGAAATCTCAAAAATGATCAGTAATCTAAAAAAGACCATTAAGTCGAAAGTAAAACTTTCTAAGTAGGGGCGATGAATGTTGACCCATCGAAGTTCAGAACTACTCAGTAACTTTTAATTAGTCCACGTATTGTGTCTTGTTATCACGTTAACTCTTCATCAGGAATATAACGAATAGCGTTTCCATATCTAAATATAATTTACTACAACGAGATATAATCCATGACATATCCACAATAACACTTGAATCAGTAATCAGACAAAAAATAGTAAGGTAGCTTGGTTTTTTCCACACCGACAGAAAGTCTCGAGCCAAATGCACTCAGAGTCATCATATAAACTGATTCAAGTGATCAAGTGGACAGTTCACGGAAAATAGCATTGCCGTTTGCAGCCAACTGACAAATGATCACAAATCGATATTAACGATTTGTTAAATTGTTGCGCTGAGTGTTAATTTTTAACAGAGGAAAATTCTTGTTCTTATATAGTTTTCGCAGAGGGGTTACCCGGATATGGTGCCAATCACCAAAATAGTAAACTAGGGCTACCAAGTTCTTGGGGTAATTATCATGAGTTCCAATGACAAGTACAAGTATAGGATTGAAATCCAGCAGATGATGTTCGTCTCTGGAGAGTCCAATGATCCTCCAGTGGGTACTACTTCCATCATTGAAGATATTGTTAGAGGACAAGTGATTGAAATACTTATTCAAGCTACCAAGACAGCAGCATCAAGAGGAACTAAGTCCATAGCACCAGAAGACGTGATATTTCTCATACGACACGACAAGGCCAAAGTCAACCGTTTAAGAACTTACTTGTCATGGAAAGATGTGCGTAAAAATGCCAAAGATCAAGAAAGTGGAGGCACAGAATCATTAATAGAAGGAGATGGAGCTGCGGGCTCTGGAGGTGGAGCTGCGGCTAGTCAAGCCAATGACTCGTCCAAGATGTTATCACGTTATAAAAAGTCTAAGATCCGGTTACCCTGGGAATTACAATTTATGTTTAGTGAACAACATTTGGAAACTGCGGAGGAGTCTGAACAGGTGGATGATGAAGAAAAGGCAGCAACCATAGCATCTTTGAAAAGATTGAAGATGGCTGATGATAGAACTAAAAATATGACTCGTGAAGAGTATGTGCATTGGTCTGAATGTAGACAGGCCTCATTTACATTTAGAAAAGCTAAAAGATTCAGAGAATGGGCACAGATCACTCAATTATGTGACTCCAGACCCAATGATGATGTGATAGATATACTTGGATTTTTAACTTTTGAAATTGTTTGTTCTTTGACTGAAGAAGCCATGTTGATTAAGAATTCAGAAGAAAAATTAATCCAAATTAAATCAGAAATCGAAAAGAGTCAAAATCCAGGTCAACAGAAACAAAAAAAGAGAAAGTATCTTTTCGACAAGCCAGATGAATTGGCTAATCCTATAATGCCTCATCATATAGAAGAAGCATGGAGAAGATTACAATCCCTTGATTTCAAGCATAGAGCGGGCAGATCCTTTGGAGGCGGAAGAATTAAAACAAGAACGAGATTAATTTGAAATGTTATATTTTAGTGATATAATATCTTTAATGCCTATATGCTAAATCGGGATAATGTATCCAAGAGTATGGTTGAATTATTTTGGAAGTCTCTATAGTTGAGGAAATCCTTGAGACTGGCCCCTCCCGAAATACGTTTTTCCTTCTCTATTTTATCAAGTTCCAACTGAAATCCAATCCAGTTGCGACAAAATGGTAATACATCGTGGATGAGGGTTCTAGGCTGTATGTAGTTTAGGAATGAAAATTCTGGTACGCCAGTTGGTTCAGGGGTCCAGCCTAGCGAGGGTGAGTCTGAATAATCATCATTTGAATCAAAGGTTTGTGATCTAGTAGTTCTGGTAACTGCTGTCAACTCTTGAATAAATTTGGGTCGCTTTTTAGCCCTAGATCCTATAAATGCGATGACGTCTTCTTTAAGGTGGTTGAACTGAAATCTAGGAGTTGGAGATGATGTTCGAACCTTATAGCTCTTTTGGATATATTTCATCATGTAGTCTCCTATATTCAATTCAAATGGCAAGGGATCTTGTCTGATATTTGTACTTGAATCGATATAATAAATATCAACAAACTCATTTTGTTGTATTTCATGAGCAATATTTGAATGTAAACCGGTATCAATGATATCACCACAGGAAAGGAAGTCCAATGAGGATCCATATGATTCGAGATCCTGAATTTCTTGTGTTTTGGACCTGCCTTGTACAGAAATTTCAATGATAGCATCCCCCGCCAAATCATTTTGATACGATTGACAAAGAAACTGGGCTTCCATTAAACATTTTCGTAAATCAAAATTGAAACCATTGAATGATTCCCCAATAATTTTATCCAACAATGAGCTTTTAATATCAAATCCTTGGGTGAGAGCACATATCCAAATATAACTTTTTACCAATTGACTGGAAATGAGCTTTGTATCCGTGCTTATTATGGATCCTTCTTCTTGTGCAAATTCTAATAAAGTCTTTGGAATGTTAAGTAATGTCTCGCAAGTGAGGACAATTGGTCTTCTCGATATATTTAATACGTCCTGAACCACACTCCAAAAGCTCTTGTCTTGTTCAAACAAAATGTTAACGTCTTCAAGTAGAACAATTCCTTGTTGGAAAGTTCTAGATTCATCTTGTCTATGAACCAATTGAGTGGTACAGAATTCTTTCAAACTATTGAATATATCTTTCCTTCCACGATTCAGACCAGTATTAATTTCATGGACATAGCTATTCAATTCTTTTGTCACTGTGTAGATTGATGAAGATTTTCCTGATCCGATAGAACCCTGAAGAATTAACAAGGGCACAAAAATCTCCTCCTCTGTCTCTTCACCGTCATAATCAATTGTATAATCGTCGACAATAAAGTTATCAGCGGACTTCTGTTTCCGCTTTTTTTGCTTAATCATTAGGTTTCTAGGGTTTCGTAAAGATTGTGATTTCAATCTTGAAAATGAATTATTAACCCAATTCTTTATAGCGTTCCTGGTTTCGTTTGATATCAATAAGTCGGTTGTTCTTTGCGGTTGAAATAAGTTGGTCCATAACTTTGAGTTTGAGTCTGAAGTAGTCATTAAGTCATTATCGTCGCTGATTAGAAAACGATCCACTATGGATTTAAGTTCAATATGTTTATGGTAATTGGGTACTTTCTGATTTAATAATTCCACCCTTGATATTTTTGCTTTCTGGATCAGATAGTAAGGCTCGATTTTTTCACTACTCATATAATCAAATTTATCGTTGTCGTTGCTTCTTGTGATATTTTCTTTGGGGGGTAAACATGCTAGTATTTCGTTGTGCCAGGAAAGATCATCTTGTGGGTAAACATGGAATTGTGATTTTTGAATTGGTGGTGGCAACAATTCTTTTAATTTCTGTAAGGGAGTGAGTTTAACTGAATTTTTGGAAGCAGTCATCATTGTATCGAAAAATGAATTTGAGGAGTTTGGCTTTTTGATAACTTTAGCTCGATCAAAGAAATCCTTGCTAGTAGCAGTGCGAGAATTACCTTGAAAGGATTTATTCCCTTTGGTTTTGAATGGGTTGTCGTATGCCTTAATCTCTTTTAATGCGTTTGGGTCCACTTTCAAAGTCACAAAATGTGATTTTTGGGGTTGCTTTTTTGATTTTTTCAGTCCTGGTTTGAATGATTGTAGAAAGTCCTTTGCTGATGTTCGTTTGGCGTTGTCGCCATATATTTTAGATTCCAATGCTTTAGTATCGATGATGAGATCTTTGTCGTCATCTAAGTCTATTAATATGGGTTCGGGGATTGACAGTGGAATATCTTCCACCATCTCAATGGATAAATCTTTATCTTCTTCAGGTTTCTTGTGATTATCTTCTTTCTTCTTAAGTCTGGAAAAGAAGTCTTTGGCGGACACTGACTCTACTTCATCTTTGTATATTTTCTTTTCAAGTTCCGACAAATCAAAGTCCTTTTGTAGCTGTTTGCTCCTGGATTCCGTGAATGAACCATCAAACATCCCAGATGTATCACAGTCTGTTTCCTCCTCATTGGGAATCTTTGCAACCTTTTCTTCCTTGGCTACTTTCTTCTTTTTGGAAATCTGCTTTCCAGATAGGAGTGACATCAACCCCAACGGCTCATTTTTCTTCGGTATTATTTCACTTGGATCATTTTCATAAACAGGCTCTATTCGACTAGGAATTTGGGGTTCATTTGTAGATTGAAGGAACGGATCTATATCAATATCAGTGAAGGTGTCATTGGAGGTGTACGACATGGTATGGAGTGGAGTCGGACTGGCAGAGAAGCTTGAGCAGGTAGATGGCTGGCCTGACTGATCATGAACTGAGCGCATGTCCTGGGCCTCCAGTACTGTTAGACTAAGAATATATCGCGTCGCGTGTTTGTACTACAAACCATACGGTAACGGAACTATTCTTTTAAAGGCAAACTGAAGAGGAGTTTTATAGTGATTGGTATTGTTAAGAGTGTATTACTTGAAGGTGGCTATGGGAAAATGGGCTTTAAGTTTTGTAAATATTTAATTCCAAATTATTCAATAAATTGATAATTTTATAAATTTCAAATAAATAATCAGCTACAATAGGTATTGATCATCACAACCAACCACCATAGATTGTTCATTCAACTAAAATTTAGATGTTGAATATTCACTAGCAGGACATTTTCTTTTGAAGGACCCAATATATGAAATAAGACCTATCAATTATAACAGAAGTCAGCTATTACCAGTTACTCTAGCTGATTTTTAATACTCTAAATATACTTTTTTTGATTCTTGGTATCATCTAAACAAACAACATATATCAAAATAGGCCCTCAGAGTGGTATAGGGTTGTCAGAGTAGTCTAGCAAATAAATTTTATATTTCAACTTTTTATCGACCTAAAGATACTTTTAACGTTTTTCGTAAATTGAATCACTCGCATCAAGTTCTTGAACTCACCATCTCTATTCCATAAATGGCAGGCTTCCAACTCAACTTAAAGAGAAAGGTCCTGGAGAAAGCTGATACCAGCAAGAAAGCCAAAATCACATTTGGTCTCAAACCCAAAACCAAAGAAGCCAATAACAAAGAAGCCAAAACCAAAAATGTAACTCCATTTGATGATGGATCTGACGATGAATTACGAATAACAAAGATTGATGGGTTTGGCCAGAAAGGAGCAGTATCTGGTGCAAAAGCGGTCAACGGGGACAAAGAGCCTCTTGTGATTATACCCAAAAACTTGAACTCCGGAATCAAGAAATCAGCATATATACCCAACCAAGAACAAAATGAAGCAGAAACTTTGGCAGCAGAACTCGAAGAGAAGCAGTCACGATTACAGTACGGAGTTACCAGGTTTGAAGCGAAAAAGGGGATCGTAAAGGAAGATAAACCAGAATTGAAAATGTCTAAAGAAGAACTAGTACGGAGCTCTATCTTGAATGGAGAGAACTTACATGACAGTAAAGGATTGGTTATTCCAGCGACAAAAGATAAAGAAGAGAGTTCTGATGATGAGTCTGCTGATTTTGAAGCAGTTCCCGTTGAACAGTTTGGTGCTGCAATGTTGAGAGGGATGGGATGGAAACCTCAAGTTAAAAATAAGACGAATGAACGAACGGTTCAAAAGACAGTTGATAATCGTAAGAAAGGTGTGTTGTTAGGTATAGGGGCCACAGCCTTGGAAAATGATTTAATGGAGGATATTCACGGACGAAAAGGAACAAAATTACTGGCACCTTTGATAAAGAGGGATAAAAATACAGGAGAAAAAATTGGTGATTAATGATACGATAAGCAAGAAATGTTGCCTACAAAAAAGATTCAAATAAATATGAGGTAAACCTCTTCGTAAATTCATTAAACTGTCAACTTGGTTCACATTATACAAACACTCCTAACCCCAAAAGTAACAATTGACTTGCAATTGAATGAGACCACAAATTAGATCTCTCACTGATAATATTTCTCTCATTGGATTTGACCAATTTGAGTAAATCTTCATAAACATCACTGATGATTGAGTCGATGATTTTGGTTTGTCCCAAATTTTCTATGTTATAAAGATCAGTGATTTTTTCGATAACAGTGGTCTTTATAACCAATGGGTTCTGAGAATTGTAAGTTGACGCGGTTGGTGATGCTGATGATCCATGATCAAGTGTGGGTTGACCGGTGTACAATGTATTGATACAAGCAATCAAAGATCTCAAGTTAGGTAATGTGATGAAAGGAATACCCGTTGAAGAATGGGGCAAATGTTGTGGTAAACTTGCCTGTAAATTGGAAAATCTGATTTTGACGTTGACTAAAACATAATCTGATTTTCCCTGAGGTTTATCATTTTCTGGTTTGGAAAATGTATGATAAATAGCCGCCAAAGCTCCCTTCAAGAGAGTGTTTGATTCGGGTGTTACTGCTTCTTCATTACTCTCAGATTTGCCATCTTGTTCAGGATTGGTTACGCTGATAAAATCGGCGATGATATTAGTAACTGCAGAACTGACCCTTCTGTATTCATTGACAAATTGAAATTCATCTTCATTTAAATTAGGGATGGTAATATCTGCTGTAATTTCAGCATTACCACTAACTAACCAATTGAATTTCAGGTTCGGATTGGATTTGGAAATAGTACCTAAGTTTATACCATTGATTTTGAATCTCACTATCCTATTTTGATTGACTTCTTCAGTATCTCCATAATTGGTAACGTTTTGACGTTTGTGGATAGTAAACATCGAATCATTTAATGCACCACTAACATTATTAGCATTGAAAAAATCAATCAATATACGATCACCTCGTAATTGTGGAAGATCACAACTGAAGATAGTCACTCTCAACGGAGGGTTGGATTTGGAAGAGTCATCAAATATTTCGAAGTATGAATCCCTAATTTTAACATGATCCAATTGATAGTTGGAGTCAAGAAAAGATTTCGATTTGATCGGAGTGCGTTGTGACGTAGATAACGCTTCTAAATTATAATCGTTAACGTCGTATTGATAATGAATGCTCTCATTAATATTTTCAATGATCGTCAACTCCTCCGATTTATAGATTTCTCCATTTAATCCAAAGATTTCTATATCATTAATAAGACCATTTCCTTCATACCATTTATTGAAAGATAATGTAATGTCCATAGCTTCAATTTTTGCGAAAAACTTGTATAATTTATTCTCCAGTTTATCCTGACTCATTGACGAGCTCACTTTGAAATTTTTAAATCTTAATTTACCATCCTTAAGTTCTGGCAAGATGTTTCCTTTTTGGAACTCAAATTTCATACCCAACCCATGGGCCAATACAGAACTGGTCAAATATCCCAAAACACTGTTATCATCAGTTTGCTCATCATCATCCTTTTGATTAACTGTATTCCATAGGTTGTCAAAATAATGTATACAATACATGGCACCTAACCCAAAGGTGGTGGTACCCAAGATGATCCATAATAAATTACCCATTACAAGCCAGGAGATAAAAGCGGATACAATATCTAATCTCGATGTGGTACGGTTTCCCCGGAGAAGAGGCCATTTGATATGAACCAAGAGTCTTGAAAAGGCATTGTTTGTTTGTGAAAGTAAGTTGGCTTTGGTGATTTTTACTATTGGTTTTTCAGGCTCAAAGGGTAATTTTTCATTTCGAGTGATGGAAGTACGAAAGGTACGGATGGATAAGGAAGTATTAATATAAGCGTAGGATGTTAAATATGGATGTAAAGTACTCTTGTCAAGTCCGATGATGCCGGATACCCGGGACTGTATACCTTTGAATTGAAATTGGGAGTACTGCCTTATTGGACCCTTAAAGGTCACAAGACTTAAAGATTTAACCAGCAACCGACAGGAAGAGGGTTTGATTATGCCCCGCAATCCACCCAAGCAGTTCCGCGACAAGCCGATGGGAAGCATGGTTCTTTTGTGGAGTAGTGGTTTGGTGGTGTGGTGGTAGTGGTGGTGTAGTGGCGTGAAATTGTAGTAGTATAAATTAGCAATGCGTAATTTTTTTCGATTGGCTGGTTCACAAACCCAGAAAGGAAGAAGTAGGCAGGGGAATTGAAAAAAATATATTGGTAAAAGCAATTTAACTATAAGATCAAAGCGAACTCTTCATTATATTGAAGGATAACGGTAGAACTTAGAGTTGAAGACCTTTGCCCTTTGCCAATTTTGAATGGACATTTGGAATATGAGAAAATTAATGATCAACTTTTTAATTTTACTGTAATGAAATTGGTAGCTTAGCTGTTAAAGAGAGCCCCAATTTAGTCAGTTCTTATACTACAATAATCTCTTCTAATCTTATCTTTATAAGATCACTAAACATGTGTTCTTCACTAGTTATTAGTAGTACCCGTATCACGTGCGCACCATCTCATCTCTCAATTTTTTCATCTTATCGGATCTAACCCTACAACATGGTGGCCCCTACTGCTAAGAAAGACGTGGTTACTCCCACAGTGGCCGAGCCCGTGGAAGAAAATGAAGAAATGCTCATCGACGGTTCTGCTGTCCCTGTAACCGAAGCCCCAGCCGAAGAATCAGAAGATAAACCAGAAGCAGAAGGGGTGGTATTAGATGAAACTGGTAAGCCCAAGTTTGCATCTGCTTCCAAAGCCGGAATGAAGGTTAAGTTAGAAAGCAGAAAAGTGCCTGTTCCACCTCATAGAATGGCACCTCTTAAAAACACATGGACCAAAATATACCCCCCCTTGGTTGAGCATTTAAAATTACAAGTGAGAATGAACTTGAAGACAAGAACCGTGGAGATGAAGACCAATAAAGATACTACAGATGTGGGAGCATTGCAGAAAGGTGCCGATTTCGTCAAGGCATTCACTCTTGGGTTCGATGTGGACGATGCCATTGCCCTTTTGAGATTAGATGATTTATATATTGAAACTTTCGAGATTAAGGATGTTAAGACGTTACAAGGAGACCATTTGTCTAGAGCCATTGGTAGAATTGCTGGTAAAGACGGTAAGACCAAATTTGCAATTGAAAATGCCACCAGAACCAGAATAGTATTAGCAGACTCCAAGATTCATATTTTGGGAGGATTCACTCATATTAGAATGGCCAGAGAATCAGTGGTGTCATTGATTTTGGGTTCACCTCCAGGTAAAGTTTATGGTAACTTGCGTACTGTTGCATCTAGAATGAAGGAACGTTATTAGGATTCATCTAGCTTTTGTATATTAATAATATTACGATAATTAGTCAGATATTGTGTGAACAAAACACTAGGCACATATTTATAGAAAGTAACATATCGGATACTCTCATAATGAATTGAACTTATTTATTAATACTTTGAAATATTACGAATAATTATATCATCAAAAATGTCAAAAAGTGTTACAATTCAAGAGACTGTAGATCTATAATTTGAGGCTTATGGTTAATCTATGTAACATTCACTTCGAGATCAGCGTACTCAATTTGATCATTAGTGAAAAATAATATTTCTTTTGGGTTTTCCATATACTTGATGGTATAATTTGTCGAGAGTCCTTATTATAAGCCTTCTAATAAGTCTTTGCTCAAATCATCTTCTTCACCTTGTTTGGCCTTGGAGGGAAGTAATTCATCCAAGTTTAAGTCCAATCTCATGGCATATGCATCTTCTCCATCTTGATAGTAAGACTTTTCGATGGTAGTGACTTGGAATGCCAAAGAATCTCTATATAAATGTAATGCAGCTCTATTGGATTTTCTTACATGCAATGAAACGTATTTGGCACCAAATGATTCACACATGGCATATAAAGATTGACGCATCAACTTTTCGGCCAACCCCATTCTTCTATATGTCCTCATCACAGACAATGAAGTGATATGTCCATGAGGAGTCTTATCTTCTGCTTCTGGATCATCTTCCATTTTTCCAAGAACATACCCCACTATTTTCTCTCCTTTGCTTATATAGGCGGAGTCACCCTTTGGATCAGTAGGTATTGGTTTGTTCAAGAGTCCTTCCTCCTCTTCTTCTTCCACACCCTCTACCTCGTCATATGTTGTAGCAACAAAACTAGCTTGTGGCCATGACAAAATATGATACATGTAATATTTCAATTGGTAATTTTCAGGCAAGTTATGCAAATTTGCATTTTGCATTGCCTGTATGTCATTTATGGTGGCTTGTCTAATTGTTATTCCCATGGTTGGTGATCGGATTAAGTATGGAGAGGTTGGTGAATCTGACCATTTTTTCAACAAAGTCGTGCGAAGCATATATGTCAAGAGACTTACACATAGGATGAGATAGGTAGGTCTATGATAAGTCGATACGGACTATCAGATACCTTGTGAATTGCGTAGGAACTCAGAAGCAACATTCATTTTCAGCTTTGACCTTTAAATGAAATTTTTTTTGGAAGAAAATTAATATACTTAAATTTACATGGTACTATATCTTCACAGTCAAGTGAGGAAAAGTATATTGAAATTCCTAGATCTCATATACAGGTCATTCTTTCACTATTTCATGAACACTAAAACTAAAGTGCTGATGTTTATCCATTTGGAAGGATTGTCTCATCAGAAAAGATCTCGATCCACATTTTTCAGATAATTACCGAGCCTTCATTCTTTATAAATTAAGTAAATCGTAAACTTTCTCTTATCACCAACAGCTCATGGAATTTTATCAAGAATACCGTCCTTAATGGAGCCCCATCTATGGGGGCAGAATGGGCAGTCACATTGGCATGAAAGCTTGAAGAGTCCAAGGCACCTTCTATGATTCCAGCCATGAATGCTGAACAATTTAAGTTTCCATAATCTTTAGGTATACTTATGAACTTTGATACCAATGGAACATTATCAATGATCATGTACTCATTGGATGCATCCTGTGATTTCTCCAACTCATTAGCATTCTTTCCAAATATGGATTTCCAGAAAGTGCCATGTATGAATCTTAATATATCAATAATTTTGATCTCTCTTTTACCGGTCTTAACACCCTCTCTGAGCTTGATAAGCTCTAAAAATCTTTGACCCACTTGATATCCCAATCCATTCAATCTAGTTTCTAAGTCTTGTATCCCTTTAGAGTTCTTGTGGGTCCAATTGACAGCTTCACAAAATAGAAATGATAACGAGGATAGATTTATTTCATTGATCTTCTTATTATTAACATTTTTGTCATATATGGAGTTGCCTGATGTGGGTGTGAGACTTAAGGTCTTTCTGTTCAATAAGACATTGGATGTCTCTTGAGTAATGGTGTTTGACAACGGACCAAGCGAAGGATTGTAACCAAATCCTGATCTGGGAACATCGGATATTGTGAGAGTAGATAAGCTTGCTGCCGAAGGCAAGATCACATTATCATTGGACATGTTGAACTATAGTGAAGATGGTAATCAGATACACTAAAATAGTATCACAGGAATGTCGCACCTGTCGAGCTATCAATGTCGCACACTGTCTGCAACAGGGTTGTTAGGAGTATATCATGGTGAAAACTACAAGGATTAAGAAGAAAGCAAAAAGTACGTAAAATTAGAGGAGCTGGCATAATTCTAACAAATAAGCTTCATTGTCCAAATTTGCGGTTGCTGCAAAAAAATCAATACTTCCACCAAGCGCCCTGATCACAACCAGGCGCTTAAGAGAGATATTTCAAGAGCCAACAATTGAGGAGAAGCCACAACTAGTAAGAAAGCCAAGAACCAAAACAAGCAAAGTTTCGAGCCAATTGGATAAGCCGAGCTTGAAAAAGATACCGTTCCAAGCAACTTCGACACCTTCAAACTCTATCATTCTAGAATCTCTAGATGCAAGGAAAGTAGAAGAGGTACAGCAATTGATAATAAGGAAGGAGAAAGTTCAACCTGATATGAGGCGAGTCATATTTCCTAAGGCTTCCATACCTTCACACGACAACCATGAAATTGATGATGAAAATGTACTATTAATCGATCCTGGAAGCATAGAATCTGGTTCGATTCGGGATAAAGATGGCAATAAAAATAATGCTAAACATAATGCGGGTCGTTTCAACAACTCAGTTAAAAAGGGACGGCGTGTAAATGGGACCTTTCATCGTAAGCTTCCTATCGAAGGCAAAATTCCTATCGAAGGTAAAATTCAAAGTGAAATTTCATACCTTAAAGATCCAATCAATTTATTGAGCTATCCAAGTTTCCAGCTAATTGCCAGAAAAATAAGATAAGTGTTCCTTACAAGATGTTCTTCTAAATATATTTGAGTGCTCCCACAATACTATACAAGGTTTCGACTACACAAAACTATTAAACAAGGAAACACTGGCTAAGATGCAAAGGAAGCAGATCAACTTCAAGGGAAAATTGTTTACATGAAATCATCATCACCAAAATCATCGAAGTTGTCATCCAATTCATCCATTCCATCCTTTTTGAATCCACCGCCCATGTTTGGTCTTGCAGCTGGCTTGGCCTTCTTCTTACCTGCACCACCAGTGGAAGTACCACCGGACTTCTTCAATCTAGCTTGTCTTTCGAGTCTTTCCTTGTCCTTGATGACAACGTTTAAGGTAGACAACACCTTTCTGAGATTTTCCACAGACAAAGGTTGAGCAATATCTCTGATCAAATCAATTGCAAGACCAGAAGAGTAGTTCATCAAGGAGTCATCAGCCAAGCTAATTAATACTGGACCCAAAGTCTTTCTTAATTTTTCAAATTCAGCCTTGTTAGTAGGTTGGAATAATGGATGTGAATCAATTGGGGTATCCTTGGTTAAGACAGGCTTTCTGGCAGCAGCGGCAGCAGCAGCTCTTCTAGCCTTTTCTCTAGGGTGCTCATTAATATCAAAGTCGTCATCTCCAGCAACACCCAAACCTCCAAATAAGTCGGCAGCATTGTTCAAATCAGCACTTAATTCAGCCTTTCTTAACAATTCCTTTCTAGTGGCTTCATCAAGATCATCAAACTCAGACGCAACCTTGTTCTTACCAAGCTTCTTGGCCTTGGCTTCTTCTTGCTTCTTCTTCAATTCAGCTTTTTCCTTTTGCTTTTGGGCCTCAGCTTCTTTCTTCTTTCTGGCCACTTCTTCTTCATCAATTTCCCAAGATTCCAAAACATCTTCTTCCTCTTCTTCTTCCCAAGAGGCAGCAGCAGCTGGAGCGGCGGTCTTAGCGACCGGAGTGTCGAAGTCTTCGTCGTCCCAAGACATATTACTTAATTATACTGTAAAGATCCTACCAAAAAAGTTTTTTGTTCCTTGAAGTGTTAGTGGTGTAATATACAGTACTGCCGTCTTGAGAACCGATAATCGGGTACTATTAGCTCTTGAAGAATCTCAATACCTTTTTGAAAGCATGCATTTGAGATGACTCGTAGGTTTTACGTTAATTTTAACTTTCCTTAGGTTAAAATTTGAATGAGTCAGGCGTGTTGTGTTGGAGTCACAAGTTCAAATTTGGAAACCCACATTTTCAAGATTGTAATTTAATTCAGCTGGGATTTTACAGCAGCTATTAGACGTGGTTGTGGTAGCAGAATTATACATCTTAGTAATGAGCTCTTTCTTCCAGCCTGCTAATGAGTTAGCTTCGACACATAGGAGAGCTCAAATTTAACCAAACAAAGTTAAAATTTCACCAAACGAAGTAAAGGTAAATTACTTTGCTTTGCAGAAGTCAGCGTTACACATAGCGCCACTATCCTAATTCCTATAATATTAATAACAGAAAGGTTTTCGTGCATATAGGTATGTTCAGTCTTGGTCAATCATACCACCACAGGAATGAGCCTTCACAGATAAAGTGTCACGGTCAAAACCTTAATTGATTGGTTAATATTAACTGCGGTAATTCAGGAACAAGAAGGTAATAGTCTTTGACTACTGGTTTATTAGTGTACTCCGGTTTATCCATTATCAATTTGAGTGTGTGGTCTCGCACTATTCGGAAGTTGCAAAGTTGGATTACATCTGAGAAATGTCAATTGAAGAAGACTTAATCATCCCAGGGATTGCCGATAATGGCAGGTTCTCTAGGTGGATTAAAGAACGGGGCATCCAGTTTCATCCTGGTTTGCGTATCAACAAGAGTGACTTAGGAGGAATCGGGTTACAGTTTTTCGACGATAACTTAGAGCTCAAAGAAGGAGAGGATGTGGAGATACTTAGGGTCCCCTATAGTACCACTCTTGATTATATGAACCTTTTGCCAGTGCTTGAAGACTTGAAGCAGCGGGACCAAAGTGATCTATTCAAGAGTCAAAAACTCAAACAGTCCGAGATGATTGTTAATGTCCTTAACATATTGGAACCTACTACTGAAACTCAAATATTAGTATGCTATATTATCGGTATGTGTATTTTGAGAGAAGTAGGTAAACCAGGAAAATATCATCTGACAAGTCCCTTAAGAGTCTTTGATGAATATTTGGATATCTTGACGAGTACCTCTGTGACAGAATATCCCTCAAACGTGAAAAGTTCGGACAAGTTCGTCAATAGCCTTATAGAAGAAGCAAGAAATTCTCACAATGAGTATGGATCTTTTGTTGAGAGCATGAATATACTTTATCGGGATAACGACCTTAATTTTGAGTCCATATTTCCTTTTGAAACTTTCCATCAAATTAACAAAGCGATCAAATCAAGAACTTTAGAAATACCACATGAGATTGAAAAGGATGACAAGAAGGAAATCGAAGAAGTACTTGAAGACCTTCATATCGAAGAATCCGGAAAACATGGTCATTCACCCATAAATAATAAGGATTTCATCACAAATATCACGTTGGTTCCCATTTTGGACTTTGCCAACCACTCCCACAATAACAATGCATATTTTGATGTGGATGAGAAAACAAAAGCAGTATTACTCAAGCTCAAAAACACTCATATTAAGAAAGATCATCCATTTGAGGTAACCATTTGTTATTCAATGATTGAAAGCATAGATCATTTTATTAGGTCATACGGCTTTATTCCACAATTAGAAAGTGATGAAACAAATCCAAACTTTCAACTCTATGAAGTGCATCTAAATCTTGACAAGGAACAGTCACTCAAAGCAAAGTGGTTGCAAATTATACCTCGAGTGCAATTAATTATAGCACCTAACAAAGTTTACATAAATCTTGAAGGAAGTAATTTACCATTACTATTCCACAAGGGCATTGAATATAACTCCAATTGGCCCGAAATCGCCGCTACTCAATTTAAACAGTTTAATGGTATTACAGAAGATGTCGAATTGGATGATCAAGAGATCATTGAATTAATCAAACATCAGGAAGCAACATACGAAATTATAAATGGGGTTCCACCCATTGGAGTGATGCTTGATTCTTCAGCAATCACCGACGAAATCTTTATAGAAACATCAGATGCTATGATGAATGAGTGTGTTAATATGATAATTGATCAAAGTCGCGAAATAGCTCAATATGTCGAATCAACCGAGGGCGGGTTTGGAACATTTCTTCAAAACTACGCGACATTCAGAAAGAAAACGTTGGATTTACTAATCGATCAACATGTGGAGGATGACCCTGCCATAATTCCTAATCACTTATTAAATGATGAATGGCATACTTACAAATCGCCTCCCAAACAACTTTTATTAGATTAGATTAGAATGCTATAGAATTTTATTTGTCAAGTGGTGGCTTACAAATGGCCGCACAATTTGATTGATCCAGCCTCTCAGCTTTGTAACTTGATTTCAAATCGCCAACGTGATCGCACCTATAAAAACGGACGAGAATCCATTTTCGAGACTATTCATAGAATTAAATCAATCACATAATAGATACAATGGTTGCTGAAATTAAGAACAAAGCTGAATTCGAAGAAGCCTTGAAGCACCAAGGTTTGGTTGTCGTTGACTTCCATGCTACCTGGTGTGGTCCATGTAAGATGATTGCCCCATTCTTGGACAAATTTGCTGCTCAATACACTCAAGCTAAATTCGTTAAGGTTGATGTTGATGAAGTTGGTGATGTTGCTGCTGAATACGAAGTCAGCTCCATGCCAACTGTCCTTTTCATTAAGGACGGAAAGGTTGTCCAAAAGGTTATTGGTGCCAACCCATCTGCTCTTAAGCAAGCTGTTGACACTCACGCTTAATTAGTCTATATACGAATGGATAAGTAATGATAATAACCAGTTGTAGCTTCAAATGAACCAATTGTAGACTTTGATGATATGGACCCAATTGTGGTAGAAAGTGATAGTTGCCGTTATCGGAACCTCGGTTAGGTTGCCCCTTTGTGAACGGCTTGCAACCTTCCCTTACTGGTGCAGATATTCCAGTTTATTCATCTGCATATTACCTATAAGTGACGTATGTTGTCTTGCGAGTAGTTAGCAAACAATCTACAGAATGGAGCAATGCACCAGATCCTTTTACATTAACAGTAATGTGCCACGTATCTTAGGACCAGAACACTTTTTAGTTCCTATTTATTACTCCCGGACCACTTCATCCGATGCGTGTTCCGCTAAGATCTTCCGAACAATGCCATGACTACCCGCCATGACACATTGAACGGCAATCTCTCAGGATTCCCGTGCCGTTAATCAACCTAAAATTGGCCCGCATTCTATTATAGTCTAAATAATATCTAAAGAAGCTTATTCAGAAGTTCATATCACCGTGTATCAACCACTTGGTGGGTTGGTGAAATGAAGTAGAGTGCTTGATTGGTACGTTTCATGGTTTCGATTGCACATGCTACAGCCTACTACAGCCAAATAGTTATCAGCTGCAAGATCTAGCCGGTACTTCAATGCACCTTCGTAAATGTAAACTTATCTATGCAATTTCTCTTTACACAATGCTATCATTCAATATATTATTTTGATTATTAACTAGTTGTTGTAGTTGGCTATAAACTCGTCGACAATATCAAGTTTAGTCAAATCTTCCCAATGAGAGCGTGTGTTGGAGGGATCATTAATCGAATTGCCAACACATAAGTAGTTCAAAATGATTTCGTAAACCAAATAATATTGCCTTAAGTTTTGAACCATAGATATCCGTTGTCTTCTAAAATTATTAACAATCTGATGAATTGGATCTGAGCTTAACTCTTGAGAATGATTACTCTTCAAAATGTTGATTACTGTATCAATAGTACCAAAAGTTCCTGTTCTACCACAACCAGCCGAACAATGTACAACAGTAGGGTATACACTATTGTTTGTGATGGCCAATTTTTGCAAAACGTAATACTTCAATTCAATCAATTGAATGATATCCAATGGTGTAGAAATCGTACCCATATCGGGCCAAGATAATAAATGAATTTGGAGTACATTATGTTGAATAGTTTCTCCTTGGGCAGTGGTCATTGTCATCGAGAATGTTCTCAAAACCAAATGGCTATTATATTGTACTTCTCCAGTAACTTTTAAATTTATCACATCTTGACTCGAACGATAAATTCCAGATTTCCAAAATGGGGAACATTTCATCACACCGTTTTCAATTTCATCTGTTAATGACATTATGATAGGACTTTTGGCTTTAATGATACATTTCCAGAAGTCACCCATGGTTTGTTCTAAAGGACCTTGAGTGGCAATGAACTTCAAATGCGATAAAATACTTGGACTAACATCAGTAAAATCCTGTAAATTTGAAATGGGGTCCAAATACGAAGCATTGATATAATCATCATCAGCAGCAATATAATTCTTGTCCGTCAGTTGTCTATCAGTGAGTTTAACTCTTGAGTGTTCATATAAAAAAATATCCTTATATCTATTCTTGTGACCATATTCAATACCACAACTGATAGTAGGGGTAACTTCATCTTTAATTGGAGAGGTCACGCCTTCAGCGTTTTTCAAAGATAAGGCAGATATTAATCTCTTTTGTTCAACTTTCTCTAAAGAATAAAAGTCGGCATTAATCTTATTAGATTGTTCCAGACCATCTAATACCGTAGATTTTAACCATTGTGGCAAGAATGAGTTATCTTTTGGTAAGTTTTGCAATTTAAACAAACTTGAAGTATTCTTATTTAACGCAGCTGAAGTTGAAGTTGAAGGAAAATCAAAAGGATTTGAGTTCATACTGTATAATTCTTCATTGTGTCTAATTTTGAACATACTTCCACCAGTTAATTTTGGTAAAGAAAATTTTGAAAGAATAGGTGTTGAGCTATCAAGACTATCAAAGTCAATACTGTTGGAATGACGTTTCAAATCGGGATTCGACTTCTGGAAGGACGACAAGTCAGCTAATGATTGAGCTCTATTCTTCGGATTAGCTGGTGCTGGTGTCAAAAACATTTTCTGACCATCATCCAAGGAACCTTGACTAGTTATATTAATTGTCGAGCCTGGGTTTTGCAAAGTTGTTGGAGCCGGTCTCAAATTGGATTGCAAATTAGTGAATGATGGTGATTCGGGTTTATCATGGGCCTTCGTAGCAGCATTTCCTTGTTCAAATAATTCTGGATAATTTGTATTTAATTCAGTCAAGTTGGCATCGATTAAATGAATTGTATGGTGAGCATCAAAAAACAATGGACTGCTAATGAACTTATTGCAAATGTGATACAAATTGGCCGAGTTTTCATAGTAATCATAAATAAAAACTTTACCATTACTTGCAGCAAACAATTCTTTAAATTGAAGTTTTTCATAACCTGGGAGGGAATTGATACAACGGTGCAAGTTAAAGTTTGGTCTTTTCAATAAAGTCGAGGGCAAGCATACATTTAAAGCATTTTTGATGTGAGATTTGACGTAGTCAGTGAACGGTCTAATATCAATGATTAATATTGGATCTGTGTTTGAAGTTAAAGTTTGATATGCTTCTTTTTGTGAAATGTACTTAATGCTTGTGGCGCTGAGGTTTTCTATTTGTTGTTTGTAGTTCATGGTAGGTAATGAGTGCAATCTTTTGAGTTGTTCGTGTTTAATCGCATCGAAAGAAAGGTCATTATTTGATGAGACTAAAGGCAAAGTAAACTGTTTCCGCACTGGGGGGACATGAGTTGAGCGGTTAAATTGATCGGAATGTGCTGGAGAATTTGAGTGGAAGGGAAATGAAGGTTCAGTGGCAGATGATGCTTTATTTATTTCCAACTCTTCACTTTCACGACATGAAAGAAGTGTGTTTGTTGGATTGAAGTCATTGGACGATGCAGAGTGTGATTTATTGGAACGTTTGGGATGGTTTGCCTTGATAGATTGGGGATTGAGTCTGTGAACTTTGTGGTATTTATGAGTGTCGATATCGTTGACTTTATCAGATTCAGATTCTTCTTCATCTACCAATGTATCAGTGGAAGCTATCGAGCTTGTACGCAAACTTCGGGAGGAACTATTTTCATAGATAGTAAGATCTGAAGTATTCGAAGTGATGGAACTAATAGAATCATTGACAGATTTATGAGAAGGAACCAACTTGCGAGATGAATGGGAATGAGATGGCTTATAATGAAGATGAGGATGAGGGTTGGTAGTAGTCTTTTGAGATGCGGATACTGAATGACCGAAGTTTGGTTTTGAATCTGATTTCATGGTGAAATAATCCACAGGAGTATCTCTCGGACTGTTAGTCGAGGGAAATGTGAAGTTTGGTGAAGCACGAATAGAAGGGGAAGAACTCATGATGAAGATGACACTTTTTCAACAGTATTTGCCACTTGGGACTTCACCTATGTTAGATGCTTTTAGTTATACCTTACACCAACAATAGGAAATAACAATAGCAATGAGAATAGTGCTAGTGGTGGGGAAGGTGCTGCAGAGACCTTTGAAGTGTCGAGGGTTTCGGAGAGGGTGGCGGTTTTGGGGAAATCGAGCCAATAAAGATTAAGTGTTAGCAAGAAAGTTGATGAGGGTGGGGGTTGACAGAACAAATGAACCAACAGATGAAATGTAAGGATGATATATCAGGTAAGTAAAGATGAGCCAGTCACTAATAAGAACTCGAACGGAGGAAAAGAGGATGATGATACGGATGTAAAAATTTATAAACTAAGATTTGTTTACAGATGTAAAGATAGATATAAGTGACTAAAAAGTCGTAATTTAGTGAAATGCGTATACCAAGAGAAATTTCTTTTAAGTGGCGGCAGCCGCTGTCGCGGTGATGAACTGCGGATCCCTGACACCCAGTGGTAGCTAGGGAGAACTATTAGGAGCAAATGCAGATACACTGCAGATATTGCGGTATAAGCCGACTTAGTGATTCTGGGCCTTCTACGGTTTGTCCGGTACGGCATATATGGCGATGTATGAGGTCATGGAGCATGACGTATTTTTATATAAATTGATTACTCCGGCTTAGACGACAATCACCCAATGGTTCGTTTCAAAGGAGTTATTCCTTAGATGGACACTTAAGCCATTTGCCATTTACGGATGCAACGGTTGGTAGTGATCAGTAATTTATCCTTGGTGTTTCATGCACCTTTAGCAAATTGCGACGGCCGCGTTTTAGATCTTAGATCGTTATGATGTCATCGTGAATTAATTCGTACAGACAGGAAGAAAAAAGACCCACTTTACATAGTCTAGACCAACATGCTCGCGTTTGGACTGCATCGCTTGGTTTTAGACAAAACGGTAATAACCCCGAAATGTCGTCATATATCTAAATATAGGGAAGCTAATGGGTTCTGATTTAAGATGATGATGATGATGATGATGAGGCAGAACATACCTGATATGTTTCCCATGGACCGCTCAAGTCAATATCTTTTCCATGCTTGTCAAAGTTAGCTCTAATCACTACTGGTATCATTTGACCAGTCTCTAAACTCCATTTCCGATGTTTAACCACTTTAAGAATCGATTTAATTAGTCCTGAGTGCGAAACTAATGATATCACTAATTTATCATCATTGGTAAATATATCGTCTAGGAGTTGTTGGGCACGCCATTCACGATGGTCGGATGATTCATGTTTATCAGGAACCCAAGCAGTATCAAATTCAGAAAATCCTTTTTCAAAATCAGCAAAGGGGTAATTACGACTAATGTACTCCTTATTATGATGTTTGCTTTCGGTTCCAATTCCGTAAGTTTCACGAGCCAATTCCTTTATTTGTGGTCTACCACTAGCAAGTTTGTTCCAAAGAAGATGCCATGTTTGGAGAGTTCTACGTAAAGGTGAAACGTAGTAGGATTGTGGAATTGGTGCTCCATGGTCATTAACAGTATCGGCCCAAACCTTTTCGAAGTTGGTCAATTGATTTACCCCATTGGGGGTTAATTCAGCATCATACCATTCAACAGTACCGTTACCGTTTAAAACTTGCCAATAACATGACCATTCAGCGTCTCCATAGAAAGATGGAGCTACATTATGCCAGCCTTCTCCATGTCTTTGAAGGAAGAATAATTTGTACTTCTTATTCGAATCTTGCGAGTTCAATTCATTCAACTGCGAAATCAATTCGTCCCAGGTAGTGTTGGAGTATAAACCAAAATTTTGAGAGATATCAAAGGATGTATCATCGGTGTCAGGATCATCTTGCTTGAAATATTGGGTGAGGACTTTGTATTTGGGGCTAGGGAGATCCTCTTTACGAGTTAAAGTATTTTGTGCTTGATAATTTGAAATCGAAGGTTTGGCCTCTGCAAACGGAATGGTGAAAGCATTCACAATTGCAAGCAAAACAGCTAATCTCCACATACTTATTTCGATGGGATTGCTATCCTGTGAGAAACTGGCGTATTTATACTATTGTGCTTGAGACCTTGATGGTCTTGAAACACGTGTACGAGTTTTTTCTACTTAAGGATACTGTGTTGACTGGTAAACGGACCATAGGGGTATTTTATAGATGGTAAGAATTGACGTCTATTATTGCGCTCGTATATATCTAGAAACGTTAAATCCCGGTGCCATTCCTGTCCCGATTTACGTTGCCACAAGACCCCATTTGACGTATAATATAATGCTTCGAAACACACGTTTTGGGCCATTGCGCCCTTGTGTGCACGGCTTCATATCACCATGAAAGAATATTATTTCAGCTTATACCCCGAATTTCAAAAAGCAGCCATAGCTAAGAACGGCAGTGGCTTCTTTCTGCAAGACGCCTTCTATTGTTAAAATCTTATCACTGAGTGTAAATCGTAAGCGGCCCTAATCATACTTATCTCCAGATTAGTAGTGAGTCAACCAGATTCATTATCACTTGAACTATGTCAAAAATCTACAACCATTCAGACATATACTGTCCGAAAGTAGATACACATACTTTGGACGGGTTCTCGTTTAACTTTGTACATCATTTGTCTCTGTTATACTTTTGTCCTTCATGTCAATCCCATAAATCAACAAATGACTGTTACTACAACATAGAAAGCAAATTCTGCTCCAATTGCATCACCGATTATACTGAAACTGCCAATGATGTCCAGCATTGCTCAAAGAACTGTTTCGTATGTCCCCATTGCACCTCGGTGCTAACCATTACTGTCACCGATCATGAATTGAACGGTAAAAAGGGAAAGGCCTTTTTGTTCAAGTGTGTTTATTGTGAGTACAATTTCCAGTCAGGAATTATCACTAGTCCCAAATCATTGCATTCCATCATCAAGTCAGAAAAGAAAGAATCGCTGCATAAGATGTTTTATAAGATACATAACGATTTATCCAAAAGGTCACACTCTGTTGTGCGGGAGCCTGAGACTCAATTGAAGAATTTAGCATTGTCGAATATTTCAAAGGTAACGGTCGACAATTTCAATATAATTGAAGCTGAAGACGTGTCTAAAATAAAGAAAATGCAGGAATTACCTCAAGTATCAACTGCCTCACTTTACCCGTTGGCAAGAAGATTGACTGTAAAAAAATCATATAAATGCTTGAATTGCAATACTTATCTTCTTCTACCTCATATTGAGCGTGGTCAATTGCCCACAGTCAACAAATTTCGCGTCAAATTTAATGCTATTGATTACATGCCATCTATAAAATTAAATAATCCAATTTCCCCCACCATATTAACATCTGAACCCAAAATCTCCAAAACATTCACGATTGGACATATGCATACGTTCCTACTCAATTTGATGAACCCTTTAGACTCCATTCTCAAAGTACATGTTGGAAGTCTACCTTACATCCCAAATAATTTTATTTCTTGTAATAATACCCGGTGTAAAATTGGATTAAATATCCCTATTCCAGATATCACCATCAAAGCGGCAAACACTAAAAACCTTATCAAAACAATACCTACTACGTGTCTAACCACGAAAACTACAATTTCAAAATCAGAGCTCATCTTGAGAATGGGGAATGCTCTATTTAAAAACTCTGGCGAGCTTCCCGAAGCCCCAGGCTCAGAATCCATGGTAGTAGAAGGCACGGGTTGGAGTCAATTGCCCTTGAATATCACTGTTGAACTAAGTGATGAGGACGATACGTCAAATGTGGATCAGTTTCTTGACATCAAAATTCCCTTGTACATAACAGTCGAATCCGAAGTTCCAGCTTCGATAGAAAACTTAAAGCTTTCCAAGAAAACATTATCATATGGGTTTTGGAACATCATCGATATCGGTAAATATCATATAGTTAAATAGATAAGGACTAGTACTGAAGTGTACCAATTGATTTAATATCGGATCTTGTGGACCTGATCTTTTCATATCAAAAGTCCAAGACCAAAATCCCTGCAACTTTAGATAAGTGTCTTGAATCCAATGTATCATTGGTGTATTCTGTAGATTCATCTGGTTGGTATTGCGTGTTTGGTTCGTCAATTTCAGGGTCTATATCATCACCATTCGCAAACTCTTCCTCATCATCACCCAATTGTGTCTGTTCGGATTGAATGTTATCTATGCCATCCACCTTTGTCAATGAGTCCCCTTCGATGAGACGTTCCTCGTTAGATCTTAGAACAGCTTCATTGATGAAAAGTTTGATATACTCCAGTGCCAACTCCAACGTGGTACGGGTGATTCTGGTTTCAGGATTCTTAAAGGAAACCTCTTTGAAAAGCCTACCGATGGTAGTTATAGGAATAGTGGACTCAGACATGGAGAAATAGATAGACGCGCTCAGACATTTTGGAAATAGAACAGGAGATAAAATCACTTTCCGATACCAGAATTTAGTGCATACTGCAGGGTGCAATTGAAGTGTGCAGCCAGCTGGATACCGATAATTATGGTTATAATCTTGACGGTAAAATTTATGAAGATTCTTTATATAAATAATAAGCAATAGAGTAATAGAAGTGTAGAGACATCCAAAATAGACGAGTCTGGAGATTTGAGGCCATCCGGCTTGACTCTTATACACAGCTCCACCATACAACAGATCCGCCCAAATATGGCGGCACCTGCAATGCACACATAAACACTCTATCTCATTGTGCTTCTTGCATCAAACCTAAAATCTCAGCATCTCAGATATCATGCACCCTCAACCCAAGCATAATTAGTCTAGCCCCAAGTCCTTCGCATGAAAGGTTACTGCAGATTTGACGTCTATAAATGTGTCAACCGAGTCTCCAAACTTTCAAAGATCTGAGACTGTGATTCATCTATGGCTTCAAGACTTATCTCTAATAGGCTAGATCTATCGTTATTTCGCAACCACCTATTTGCGTAAGAGTGATATCCACGAACACGTGATTTAATGAAGGCAAGTCTCACTTGACACCATAACTAAACACTTACTACACCAAAAACTTTTCGATTACAACAAAAATGGATGGAACGGAACTGGCCCTGCAGGCAGACTCTCTACCTCCCAAGAACGAACAAACAACCTCCTCGACCCCGCCTCAGACGAATGATATAAGTTGTGAAAGTTCAGATTTATCCAAGGAGACCCAAAAGCAAGCCTTAATGAGGAAACTAGAAGAGATCCCATTGCAGCAACTCAAAGAAATAATCACCAATCAAATCGACCTAGAAATAAGACTAAAGCATCAAGAATTAAAGCTCACCGAGACCGAAATTGGCAAGATTGAAGCACAAATGCTTGTTCTTAGGAAGTTTTTTGATGTACCTAACGACTTGAAAATCAGTAATGAGCCCAATGAGTTTACCCTCAAGTACTTTGACATCTTGAACAAGTCGTTGGCCGTGAGGTATAATGACTTGCAAAGGCTGCAATTACAGAGAGTAGATCCCCATTATAGTTATGGTGGCAAAGGCTTATTCAAGCCGGATTATCTTTCGGGAGAAAATCAGGGTGTTTTCAGTGATAGTGTTGGCTACAGCAACGAAGCTCCCATTGCCCCATTCCAACAGGGTGGGTACAGGACTAGATCTACCACTTCATCTTTGCGACCATCATATTCTTCAGTTTCTGGACCATCCGGTCAGGCATTCAACAAAGCACATAATCAAAATCTAGGTTGCCTTTACAGAAGAACAGATGGTATTATAGTCAAATTGACATGTCCCGATTGTCAAAGAAGTAATTTCTCATCAGCACAAGGTTTTCTTAACCACAGTCGAATAGCACACTCCAAGGAGTATACCTCACAAGATGCAGCAGCGTTAAAATGTGGTGAGATTCTCCCCCAAATCAAGCAAGATCCAGAAGGTGAAGCTAGTCTTCAGAGTTTAAAGGACAAAAACTTGGATCCCAACAAAAATCTCAATGTCAATGAAATTTATTTCAACGGGCTAAGTAACACCTTGAATACTGTTCACGATAGTGTGGTATCTTCGAAATCAGCACACGACAAAAAGTCGCCTTCGTCAGATATCAAAAACGGTTCTGACGTGACCAAAGCATCTGAAAAAGCATCGACTGTTTCCAAAGAAAGCGAATTATTGAAGAAAGTGATAAAGGATGGAAAAATCAAAAAAGAGGACTACCAAAAAATGATATCAGATGCAAAGACACCAGTAACAAATGCCCATTTATTTGAAAATGAGGTAGATGAAGAGGACTCGACTACTGATACACCACCTCCAACCGAACAGATGGATTTAAGAAACAAAATGAAAAGAAGAACGTCGAGGGCCGGAATTAATATAAACGTCCCTTCAGAACTGAACGAAACAACAGGAACAGATAACGAAAAAGATGACGCGAAAACCAACGAAGCGAAACGAAGAAAGAAAGAGCTCCTTTGATAGGAGCACGGTCGAAAAAGGTGTCGAATGGCAAATGAAATATTGCCACGGAACACAATAGACATTCTTTTAGGGGTTTTGTTACCAAGAATTAGCATGGGCATAGTTTAATACACGAACTGCATATTTATATTTAGTATGAAGCAAGTCAAAAAATGGGACGAATTGTACGAGATGAGTCTTAGACCAGGAATCAAATTCCAATCACTTGACGATTATTGATTGTAATTATGAAAGGTCTATGTTCATACTTAACGGGTGCATCTGTTAATATTTGCTATAAGAAAACCCATACTGCAAGACCAAAGACACTTTATATCAGTTTGTAGTCAGTATCAAATCACAAACCTCCCTACAATCATGGACCCAAATTATTGCAGGTACGATTTCTAAATGTTTCGTATAGTATATATCGATATGGTGTGCACCATACCGATTGGTCTGGGACCTGCACACAGCCCTGATAAAAATTTTGTATGGGAAGCTCATCTCCATCTTCTCCAGCTAACCATCATGTCGACAGGCCCCTTCATCTGTGCCAAGTTTGACCCAAGCAGAACCTTGTTGGCCTCGGGCCACATTGCGTTGGATACCCACCAGATCAAAGTCCAGTCCATAAACCCCTCCCAGTCCCCACTTAATACATCATTTAGTCTTGATAAATCAAGTAAGCTCACTCAAATTTCATGGATTCCATCAGCAGGAGAACAACACATTTTAGCATTAAGTTTGACCAAAGGTTCCATTCTTATCTACTCGCCTTTAAGCAATGAAATCATCACAGAGTTGTCGACTCCAAATCATGCTTCAATCTTAGATTTTCATTACTCATTATATACTCAATCAGCATGGTCTTGTGATATCGGTGGACGTATTTATGAATGGGATGTGGTGAATCACAAAGTGTTGCAAAGCTTCAATATCAATGATGTGTTGGAAAATGCAGAGACCATCACCAGAATTTCCAGTGTGATTTATAATGAAAAACCTTGCCTCTTGATAGGTTCACATTCCATTTACTTGATAGACATTGCCTCCCATCAAATAATAAAAACGTTCCCCGGTCACATTCAACCTATAAACTCCATTTTACCAGTATCAAATGATAGTGATTTATTCTTGACAAGTGCTAAAGGTGATAGATTTATTAACCTTTATTCTATTTCAAAAGGTACTACAAAGTCTGTTTTTGTGTCTCAAGCATCAGTATTGGATATGGATCTTGGAGTTCAAGGTGGAAAATCCATTTTAACATGTATAAACGAAAACGGAAATTTAGAAGTTTTCAACAACCCATTGAGTTTATTAATTCCTCAATCTGCTTCTCAACAAGCAAAGAAAAAGAGAAGACAAGCATCTCAAATTCAATCCAGACCTTCCAATGCTACTGTGAAATTGTCCAGACCTGAAACTGAAATCAAAAATCCTCAAGATTCCAATTTGGTAATCAATTGTATCATCGTAGCCAATGATTCCATCTTAGTCACTTGGTTGGAGAATGGAAATATTCCACACTTTGATTCTATCAAATGGATTGATGAATCTCTGAATTGTTTAATCGAATCTGATAAAGTCATATTCAAAGCAAGACCTAATCTCAAACCAACTAGCCATGCTTCTTATGGTCATGACGTTGCATCCTCCAAACTTTATGAAGAAACTCATACTATTGTCAGTGATGGTAGCAACTTTAAAGATTTGGATTACAACAGTGATGAAGTCAGTGAAACTTTGGCAGATAAATTGGAAAAATTAACTACTGATCAACAACCAAAGAAAAACCGTACCAAGAAGAAGTTAAGTACTAAGACTGGAACCTTGACTATCGTTTTGGCACAATCATTAAGAAATAATGATCATGCATTATTAGAAACTGTTTTAAGCAACAGAGATCCTCAAGTCATTCAAAATACCATCAAAAAGCTTGACTCATCATTGGCAGTAATCTTGTTAGATAAATTGTCTGAGAAGATTCAACGTCAAGCTAGTAAGTTTGATCAATTAAATTTTTGGTTGAAGTGGATTGTTATCATTCATGGAACAGTGTTGGCTTCATTACCAAACTTAAGTATTAAACTTGCAAACTTACATTCTGTCTTGATCAAGAAGGCCAACACATTACCAAGATTGTTGGAATTACAGGGAAGATTAAACATGTTGTATCAACAAAATGAATTGAAGAGAGAAATTTTGATTCAAGAGTTCGAACAAGACCAAGATGAGGATGAAAGTGATGTTGAATATAACGAAGAATTCGACGACGCTGAAGCATTGGGAATTATCGAGGAAGACGATTCAGATGTGGACATCGATATGAATGGTCATGATGATTTTGAGGAGGAAAGTGACATTGAAGATGAAGAGGATTTACAAGCTGCAATTGATATGGATGGTCCAGAAGAAGAGGATGATGAAAATTGAAATAGAGTTCCGAAAGGATATGTATAATATTACAATAGATAACATAACGAATTAACTAGTAGAAAGTAATTTTACTGTATAACATATATTTGATATATACACAATATTTTTTTTTCATTAAGACATAAACACACTCTATGATAGAGGTTTATCACTCATTGGAGGATCGCGTGCGTTCGAAATACCTATAGCCTTGAGTTTAATTGCTAGAGGTCAATAACAGCTCTGATACAGTCACCCTTGTGCATGTCCTCAAAAGCAGTATTGATCTTATCCAATTGATGTCTGTGAGTGATGAAATCGTCAACCTTCAATTTACCGTGCAAGTAGTCTTCAACTATACCAGGTAATTGAGTTCTTCCCTTAACACCACCAAAGGCAGCACCCTTCCAGACTCTACCAGTAACCAATTGGAATGGTCTGGTTTGGATTTCTTTACCAGCAGCAGCAACACCAATGATAATAGATTGACCCCAACCCTTGTGACAGGCTTCCAAAGCACTTCTCATGACATCAACGTTACCGGTACAGTCAAAAGTGAAGTCACAACCACCATCAGTGAGTTCCACGAGTTTATCGACAATGGTAGTACCTTCTGGAAGTTTGGTAGGGTTGATAAAGTCAGTAGCACCAAACTTGTCGGCCCATTCAGATTTCTTGTCGTTAATATCAACAACAATGATTTTAGAGGCTTCTCTTTCAAGTGCACCTTGAACAACTGACAAACCAACACAACCAGCACCGAAAACAGCTACAGTGTCACCCTTTTGGACATTGGCGGTAATGGTGGCAGCACCGTAACCAGTGGTGATACCACAACCTAATAAACAGGTTCTGTCTGGTTTAGCTTCTGGGTTAACGGCTACCACAGAAATATCAGCCACCACGGTATATTGAGAAAAGGTAGAACAACCCATAAAATGGTACAAATCCTTTCCTTTACATCTCAATCTAGAGGTACCATCAGGCATAACACCTTTACCTTGAGTAACTCTAATCTTTTGACACAAGTTGGTTTTACCAGATTTACAGAATTTACACTCACGACATTCGGGAGTGTATAATGCAATAACAGAATCACCAACCTTAACGTTGGTAACACCTTCACCGATGGATTCAACAATACCGGCACCTTCGTGTCCCAAAATTGCTGGGAAAGCACCTTCAGGATCAACACCACTCAAAGTGTAAGCATCTGTGTGACAGACACCAGTGTGAAGGATCTTGATACGGACTTCATGAGCTCTTGGTGGCAAAACTTCAATGTCTTCAATAGACAATGGCTTACCTGCTTCCCAAGCAACTGCAGCCTTACAATGAATGGTCTATAGTTAGTACTACCACTAGGGTTATGTTTGGACTGGGAACCACCAAGGTACTCAATTTTCATTATAAATGGTTGTGGAAGCTAACAATACAAAAATTTCATTTTAAAAGAATCTTTAAATTGATTTGTCAAGTGCAAGCTCTCTCAAGTCAGATTAAGGTGATTAAGCCATCACCTTTCAACTGATCAATTCAGCATAGATAGTTGAATAACGTGAAAGACCCATTGGTACCTTTGATGTCACGAGTCCAGATCATCCGATGTATACGTACTTTTCCAGTGGTAGATTCAGACATAATTGTTAGTTTGGTAATAGAGATTGTTCAGGCTTTTTATCTATGAGTATGGGAAATAATTGCTGAATCGGGAAGCGGGACACGACCACTAATTGGGTAAAAATATCCGAAGGTTGATATCGAAAACGGACTTTAATACCACGTTTGCAAGTGTCAATCGATATACTACATAGTTGCTTTCTCTTATCTAATCATTCGCGTTTATCTGAGTTATTAAAGTATAATTTGACTATATATATGGTGACATTTTTCATTATAATACTGCACCAAATCCAAAGGTCAACTTGATGGCATTCACGTAAACATCTTGGAATTGATCTCTAACTCTTTCTTCTTCACCAATTGGGATTCCAGTGAACTTTACCACTATCTTTGTTTCTCCAGAACCTTCAACAAATTGGAAATCTAATTCTGCGTAATGACCAGCCTTCCAATCTTCAAGTCTCCAAAGTTGTACAATTTGTTTATTTTGAACCAACTTTAAGAACTTACCAGTAACAGCACCACCGAAGAGGGCAAAATCAGAACCTTCAGATGGTGGAAATTGTTCAATTACGGGATAAGAACGAGACCAAGCAGCGACTCTAGAGCCTTCCAAAAATGTCAAATAAAGCTGTTCAGCGCTGGTGTTGAAAACGGGTTCAAGATGAAGGGTAGAAGTATTATATTTTGGAATATTTGATTTAGAATCAGAAGCCTTTTGAGTCTGAACAGATGTATAACTCACACTTGTACTAGGCTTAGATGTAGTAGAGCTTGCAGTAGAGGCTTGGTTGGCCTTAGTGTAGTCAGAAGATACTTGTTCAGATGCAAGTTGAATATCACTACTGTGAGTAATAATCAAGTCAGTACCGAATTTGGCCAAGATCTTTCTAATTTCAGGAATCAAGTTCTTTTTGATTAATGCTCTGAAAGGTTCTGCTTCATTGGTTTCTTTATAAATACTAAGATCGAATTGTATTTCATCAGCTTCGGTATCATAAGCCAATTCAGGAATGGTGATGGATCCAGTAAACTTTTCAGCGTCCAGTTCAAAACAACTAACATTTAAAACAAGCTTCAAATCAAATAATGAAATCACCTTACCCTTTCTTTGACAAACTTCGACGTCACCTTCAACAGAAGAAACTGATTTCACAGCAGCAACTTGAGAGCCATTCTTAACTTGAAATCCCTTTAATTTTTCATCAAAGTATTCCTTTGACCAGGACATACAGTTTTTGTCGACCCAATGCCAGTTATTTGGATTATTCACAACCATGCTTGTAGTTTAAACTTGATCTGATATGGTGGGTATTTGTATGGTGGCTCGTAGAACTGTCTAGAAGCTTGCTTTTGTGACACAAGAATACAAAAATTAACAGTGTGTAATAATGAGCGTTGTAAATGGTGCTATCTAAACCAACAGAAGCTTAATGTTAACTTGATAAGCTTCTGGGTATGGACATCAGCTTATGAAGTATATTTTCAAAATTTTGGTGGTTCTTCTACAAGCAATACTCAACCCTCAAAATCAAACGAACCGATTTTAGCATGGTAAGATTAATTAATACAGTATTATTTTATTGATTATATATCATTTAAGCGTCGACTTCCATAGCATCTCCAAAAGTCACCACGGACTCCTCTATGACCTGGATATTACGAACTTTTTCTCTTAACACAGCAGTCGTTCCTCTAGGGAAGACATAGTTTCTGGCCTTTTGTGATCTAACGTTAGGAGTAAGGTAGTTTCTGTGAAGTTCAGCATCCTTACCGATTTCCATGACACATAAATCGACATTAGAACCCGATCCCAAATCGTTCCAAATACCAGATTCAATGGCATCAGCACATAACTTCATGGCTTCTTCTTTAGTCATATCTTCTTTAAAATGAGTTTCTAATACTGCCATAGCAGCCAATGAACCAGATCCCAATGATTGATATTTACCAATATCAGTGGAACCATGTGCTTGTACTGATAATAAGTGAGCACCAGTTGGGTCTACACCTGCCACAATTAAATAAGCACCCAAATGACCTTGATACTTGAATAAATGTTGTTTCAACATCGTCAAAGCAGTAATCACTCTGGGGTCACGGTTCTGCAGTAACAGGTGTAATTCTAAATTGGATGCTATCAATTGAGTTACCATTTCAGTATCTGCAGCAGTACCGGCACCAGCACACCAAATCTTGGGGGCTAAACGATGCAATTTTTCACAATTCTTATCAGCAACAATGTCTCCTGATGTGGCTCTAGTGTCTGCAGCAATAACAACTCCTCCTTTGAATTGACATCCCACAATAGTAGTACCTGTAGATGTGGCCTTTGGAGTTCCAAATCCTTTAGTACTTAAATACTGGTTTCTCTGGAAATTATCAAAACTTAATCCGGGCATTGTGTGTAGTTATACGATGAGATGGATACGGTAAGGTTGAATGGTAAAGATGCTTATGGTCAAGTTCAAATATCAAGTCGCTTTGCCTCCGAATTCTTGGGCATACTCGCACGACTAAAACCTGTTTACCAAAAGTTTTCGAAACTGATCTAGATCTACACGTGAATGGGATTGGACTCCCAGTATAATCTCCCAATTATAAACATCCTTACTGTTATATTCCTACCTTATTGTCATTTTCCATCATTAAATTCAGCTTTTTTTCCTAAATTTTTCCCGACACTTTTCCAATTCGTCATACCGTGGTCTCATTATAATTCATGATTGATAGATATAGTTACGTGACTCCTGCTAAGATCAAGTGTCTCTTAGTGCCTATCAATGGATGTACCCAGTCCAATTTCGATCTGTACCTTGAAATCATTCACAAAACCACAAGTGAGATTCGATTATTAGACATTACTCCAAACACTAACCTTCATTACTTCAATCCTCAAACTTTCCCAAATGGTAGGATCATATATGATTTTGTCACTTCTTCTCCTGATAGTGAGTCGATTTTTTTGCATGACTTCGAGCCCTTTCGTAAGACATTTATCATCATAGGTATTGGAAAGTATGATTCCAACTATTCAAATGATACTATATTACAATTGAAAAAAAATTATCCTAGCTCAATTGTACATAATGTGGTTCTATTTGATACACCAATGGATATTAAGTCCCCTAATTCAAATACTTACCTTCATAGTGGTTCCTTGGACCAAAATATAACAGCTATGGAGACTATCATGTGTGATATCAGCCACAATTTCTTGACTGCACTTGACAGCTATGCATCTTCATACTCCAACATAACGTTACGTTCCCCTGTTTCTATTACTGATAGTCATACTTTAACTAAAACTATACATCAAGCACAGAAAAGATTAAGCTCGGGCTCTACATCATTCAAAGCTTCCTTCACAAGCTCATCTGCTAATCAACCATCTTCAACTGATCCGAAATCAAAGTCCCAACAAAGACATAATGGAAGACAATCTAAATTAATGGGCAATTTTTACCTTTTGGCAGGTAAATATAATCTGGCATTACAACTGTTTACAGAATCGTTGATTAGTTTGAAAAAGTGCGAAGACTTTCTTTGGCTCGGTAGTGCTTTGGAAGGAATTGGGGTTAGTACCTTACTTTTGCAATACGTGGGAGTTTCTTATCAATTACCCAGTCAATCAATTTGTAGCGTTTTACAAATTTCAAAAAGCAAATTACAAACCATCACCGCAAACTCCTCTTCAAACAGTGAGATTTCGTCACCGAAAAGAATGTCGGTGGAAGCATCCCCAAATGGACACGGGACTCATTTGTCTAAACCAGGTCAAAATAGAAGAAATTCCACGCTTTCACCTCGAAATTCAACTAGCAGCAATCTTAGTTTTAATTTTGCTTCAACTCCTGATTTGTCAACTCTACCATTACCTGCATTCATAAAATTAATTTCATCCAAAGTATTGCATTTTTACAACCTCAGCACGAATGATTATGAAAATATGGTTCCTGATATCGTATACGTTGAATCTATTTTGAGAACAATCAAGTATATGATTGGAGTCTATTTAAGTGGAAATGAAGTAAATTCGAATGTGCTAGATCATATCATCAAGTCTACAAAGATATCCGGTCATAGTGATAAAAGTCATTTTCTGAAAGCTGATATTGTAACTGAAATTGAAAAAATATTTTCGTTACAATTGGTAGATATGAGTATCACTGATCAATGCAGAATCTACTGCTGTCTAGCATCAATTTATTCTGATTTAAGATTTTATAGAAAGAAGGCTTTCATACTTAGAACGCTATTGGTTGGCCTCTTGCCTAAATTAGAACAGAAACTCACCAACACTTATTCCACCAGTCATGATGATAATACAGTGAGTTTGAATAGCTTCAGTGAAGTGAAAAATCAAATTTCAAGTATAAGGGACATATTTGATTTCATGTTTGCAGTTTATAACATCAAATGTGAATCTGAAAGCTGCTCAAAGGCAGCTTATGATCATTCACAAGGAAATTGGACTGCCTTACAAATTCTGTTGATAAGACTCTGTTTGAGAATATCAGAGATCTTAAAAGACTGGTCCTTTATATTACATCTTTGCACTTTGTTGCTAACAAGATTTACCCATTGTTTGACAGGGGAAGATCAAAAAAAGTTGAAAGATAAAGTTGACGAATTGATTTATTTGTCCAACAGGAATAAGCTAAATCTTTCATCGTGTTATTGGGATCCATTTATTGTTCGAAAAGTGAAATTTGTCTCCAATCGTCATAAAGATGAACTTTTACCATTCCAAGAATATGAACAGATTAATAAGTCTGAAACTCAAAAGCCTACTACGCAAACAAATGATCCAGTTATTTTTAATCCTTACAACAAACAAAAGTCAACCACCATTAACAAAGATAAATTACTTATAAAGGATGACATATATCAGCTTAAAGTACAATTACAAAATCCGTTCTCTTTTGAAATCGAAGTGAATGATATTACTATTGCTACAGAGGGTGATGTTCGTGTTCAAACTATAAGAGGTAATTCAAAATCGGCTGATCAAGGTTTCACTGAAAATTTTTCAACCAACACCTCCTCCAATAAACTCGGCGTACTTAACAATAAGTTAAGGAACAATTCTGGCACGATAAGGAAAGCGACTCCAATATCACCATTGATATCCTCATCTCAAGGTCCATCAAGTGCACTAGTCATACCTCCAAATTCCCTTGAGAATATTCTAGTAACATTTAGACCTTTAGACGATGGAGACTTGACCATTATTGGATTTTATATCAAAATCGATAACTGTGAGGAACAGTTCTTCAAAATCATTGATAAGGAAATTAACATGCAAAATGTTAAAGTTCAAACCCCACAAAACCCTTCAAATTTTACTAATATCATAGAGAAGATATCTGAAAATTTGGAGTCAAGTAACATTGAATCAAGAGTTGATTTGAAAAAGCTACATCTCACAGTTATCCCTCCTCAACCAACCCTATCATTAACTAATATTCTGGTCACAAATGGATGGATAATGTTATTAGAGGGTGAACAGATCCCATTTTCGATATCCTTAACTAATCATTCGAATGAGCTCATTAATTATCTCTCATTTTCATTTTGGGATTCAACTGTTGACACTCTCAATAAAAAACTTAACAATACTGTTAGCAATCAAACCTTATCGGCAGCTGATGTTTACGAAATTGAATGGCACCTTCTTAAATTCAAGCCATTTAGGATTTTAAACAAAGAAGTTATCAGTAAAAAGTATGAAAAGATTCTTCCAAATTCAGACATAGTCATTGATTACGAAATCACTGCTAAACGTGGAATTAAAGAGCTGAAAATCATTCTCGAATATGCTAATAAGTTACCTGACTTGGCTAAAAGTTTTGTCAAGTATGTTCAAGTTCCCTTAAATTTATCAGTAATGCCATCTTTGGAGATGGTTGGATGTGATATATTACCATTATTTTCTTCATCTTTGTATGGATTTGAAGGTTTAAAGAGTGAGTTCTTCCATAAAAATTTAGACAATGTTTTAAAGTTCATCACCAGCATTATTGACTCTACTGATAAAGAAATTAGCGATTATTGCTTATTGATTATTGACTTAAGAAATTCGTGGAACGAGAAACTTATAAGTAATTTGAAATATGCTGTTGATACTGATGAAACATTTGAAGTGGAAGATCATATTGAACCAGGCAAAACATCCAGATTTTTATTACCGATGAAACGAATTTCAAATCAAGATATTGATTTGACTAAACCCATTCCTTCTTTAAGAAATAAGCAGTTTGTTAAAAATTATTCAGTCAGCGAACAAGAGGAAATGAAAATGAGAGAATTGTTTTGGCTTAGAAGTGTTCTTTTGGATAAATTACAAGGAACCTGGAAGTCAGTCAAGGGTAGTGGCGATACAAGACATGGTTATACTGAACTTCGAAATCTTCGTTTAACTTCCAAAATGGCCAACATTCTTATCTACAGTCAAATCCGCGTGCATAGTAGCATTTATTCTGATTCTAATCCTACTCAGCATATAAAGAGAGAGGGTACTCAATATAACTTGAAGATTGAAGAATTCTACTTTTTGAGGACTACTATTGTGAATAATTCGACCACTAAAATCAAGGGTATTTTACGACAACTTCCATTCCCAATTAGTGGACTTAGCTCAATGAGTATTAATAACCCCAATCATTCGCAAATGTCTATTGATCGTCGGATTTTGATCAATGGAGTATTACAAAATTCATTGGGAGAGAATGGGGTTGAGCCGGGTGAAAAAATAGACGTGGAAATAAGTTTTATTATTTTAGAGAAGGGAGAATACGAATGGGGCACTGTACTAGACATTTTGAATGATAATGGCATTCAAGTGACTGAAAGAGAACCCATAAGTTTTTACGCCTCTTGATTTATTTTAAACATCTACTTTAAAACATTCCCTATTACTACCGGAAAGTTCAAGGCTACAAATTTGTTCTTAGTTAATTAAAGCTTTTTCCCTATATTTAGTCTATATACAAGAATGAATTCATCATCATTACTTTCTGTTATCCAATTTGAATGGCAACTGTTGAGCACCTTCAGCTTCTAACTTTTCAATATATCTTGCTCTGGTCAAATCATTGAACCTTTTGTCTTGAAAGTGTTTAACCCAACTGGCCACACATTTTCCTTCAAAATCCTTCTTTAAATTTCCACACTTGCTATCCACATTTTTCAATTCTTTTGGATCCAACGAGTTGTCGATTTTGTTGGCTGTCAAACATTCGAAGAACTTGTCACGCGAGTCCCAACACTCCTTTCTTTTGGACTTGTTGGGAGGCAATTTAGGAACTTCTTCACTCTGACTGAAAAGACCCATATTGATGTGTTATCACTAGTGTTGATTTTTGTCAGCTATATTAAACGTGGTCGTGCGCGAACCGAAACGGTAGGAGTTTAATCTACTAATTTTGACTTCAGCCATTGTTTCTAGTCATCCTCAACTTCGGAGTAGTATTAGACCCACAGTGACCACTCCACTAAAACGTCGCTAACCTGTCAAAATTTGAACTATCGCATACGAATCGGCGGCCACGTGACCTCATCTCTCCATAAACTACCCCATTACCACAACCCACAAACACTAATGACAGGACCTACAGATATACTGTCACCGGTGATACTTCCCGTGCCCGAGGATGCCAACTTTCAAATTGAACACAACGCCAATGATGCTGACCATCCCATCTTTAAGATCAAGTACCGTTCCAACTCAGTGATCTCAGCTGGAGGACTTTCTGAAGTGTCCAACCTTGACACCATGCCAATTGTTAAAGTTTTGGGGACGGGGGGGACCATTGCTTCCAAGGGGTCAAGCTCTCACCAAACGGCGGGGTATCAAGTAGATCTTACCATTGAAGAATTGTGTATGTCTATTCCCGATTTATCCAACACCTGTACTTTAGAGTATGAACAAGTGATGAATTTAGATTCCAAAGAGTTCGGAACCAAAGAATTACTTCTATTACATTCGAAAATTCAAGAAGATTTGGCCAAATATGATGGGATAGTTATTACTCATGGTACAGATACTATGGAAGAAACGGCGTTTTTTTTACAAATGACTATTAACACTTATAAACCAATTGTGATGTGTGGTTCAATGAGACCATCTACTGCTATTTCCTCTGATGGACCTATGAACTTATATCAAGCCATTGTGATTGCAGCTAATAGATCATCTCGAGGAAGAGGTGTGTTAGTGGCATTAAATGATAGAATTGGGTCGGGATTTTATATCACCAAATCCAATGCTAACTCTTTAGATACATTCAAATCAATTGGTCAAGGATATTTGGGAAATTTTGTTAATAATGAAATTCATTACTATTACCCCGCTTCAAAACCATTAGGCATTCGGTATTTTAATTTAAATTCAAGTTCAGAGAATAATCTTCCTGAAGTTCCAATTTTATTTGCCCATCAAGGTTTGAATAATACCCTTATACAATTAGCAGTTGAAAATTTGGGTGCAAAAGGTTTGATATTAGCCACTATGGGTGCAGGATCTATGGCTGATAATTCGAATGAATTTATTGCTAATTTGTGCCAAAAACTTGGTAACAATTTCCCAGTGATTTATTCAAAAAGAGCAATGGATGGAATGGTCCCTAGAGGTTCACTTCCTACTTCAATTGGTAAATTACCATTCGATTGTGCCATTGCCCTGGGATATTTAAATCCTCAAAAATCGAGAATCTTATTGCAATTATGTTTAAATGAAGGTTTTAATTTATCTGAAATTAAACAAATATTCAGTGGACTCTACGGAGGTTAATTAATATATATATAAATTAGTTGCATAATCAAATAGATAATTGCGAGAACCAGTTAATTGACCATGATAAATTTGAACCTTTAATTGGCACATTAACAAATCAATAAATAACGACGAGGGAGTAATGTTACTAGAACATAGATTTATGAGCTACCATAAGCTTCTTTCACTTTGTCTTTACAAGAATCGAGAATCTTCTTTCTTTGCAATTTTTGAGCAGAAGTGACATATCCGTTTTGAGGGGTCCACTCGTCATCCAACAATACCACAGCTTGAATAATTTCAATACCCTTTAATCCTTGAGCTTTACCAGTAGCAGCAAGAGATTTTTGAACAGCATGAGCAACCTTCTTTTCTTCACAAAGATGAGATAATTCCTTGTTTTTCAATTCATTTTGAGAGTAGACTCTTTCATCAATCAACAATTGTTTAAGAGCTTGTTCATTTGGTAAAATAATAGCAATTGGCTTAACCTTGGTTTGGTCTGCATAAGCACACAAGTTGAGAACAACAGGGTTAGATCTGTAAACAGATTCTAACTTTTCCAATGCAATATACTCACCATTCAAAGTCTTGACCAAATTCTTTTTACGATCAATAACTCTCAAGGCACCATTCTTGGTCCATTCACCAATATCACCAGTCTTAAACCAACCATCCTCAGTGAAAGCTTCTGCAGTTTCCTTTTCATTCTTATAATATTCCTTGACGATTGATTTACCTGAAAGCCAGATTTCACCTTGATTGTTCTTAGCATAATATCCTGCATCAGCCACATCCACCAACTTGGCAGTAACAGCACCTGTTAAAGTACCAGCAACGTTATATTCAAAGTTATTAAGTTCAACAATGGTAGTTTGAGCACAAGTTTCAGTCAAACCATAACCAATCAACATTGGTGCAATCAAGGTAGAAATGAAAACTTGAGTGTCTGCAGAAATTGGGGAACCACCATTCATAAGGACCTTCAATTCACCACCAGTGGCAGCCTTAATTCTCTTGAAGATGATATCGAAGATGGAACCACCTGGAATATGGTAACTAGAGAAAGTAGTCTTGGCTTTGTATGCAGCCCAGAAAACCTTTTGGGAAAGTGCAGGTAAAGCTTTAACCTTGGCTAAAATTCCTTTTCTGACTGATTCCCAAACAGCTGCAACACCTACCATAACAGTAGGTTTGAATTCAGATAAATCTGAGTTACAGTTTTTACAGGAAGCTTCAGTCAAAGTCTTGACATTAGCGTAACCCAAAGTTCCACCCCACCAAAGAGCACTTAATTCAAACACCAATTCGAAAATATGAGCTAATGGTAAGAATGCAATGATACGATCGTTGTTAGTAACAACGGTTCTATCCGCATTAGTAGACACACCAGCCACGGCTGACAAAATATTGGCATGAGTTATAACCACACCTTTTGGATCACCAGTAGAACCTGAAGTATACATAATCACAGCCACATCTTCAGCTTTTGGTTTAATGTTAGCAGGTTCGGCATCTTTACCTAATTCGAGGATGTCATCAAATGAGAAGAATTTGATATCTGGTCTAACTTCCAAAATCTTTTCTTTGGCAGATTGGGCATCTTTATAAAGTTTACCACCCACACGTTTATCATTTTCGTCTATTGGTTCACTGTGAATGATAAATTTGATACTAGTTGCTTTTTGTAAAGGTTTAATTAATTGAGCCAAAAGAGTGTTATCGGTAAAGATGGCATTGGATTGAGTTTGAACCAAAGAGTGAGTCAAACCGGCTTCACCCAAAGTATCATAAGCAGTAACAGTTGGAAGAGAAACTTGACCTGCAGCCAAGAAAAGTTGGAGCCACTTTCTCGAGGTTCCAGCAAAGAGGTGAAGCTTATCCTGTTGGTTTGGGGTCAAACCGGCTTTAATCAAACCAGAGCTAAGTAAATTGATGGTTTGATATAATTTTTTATAAGTAATGAATTGATATTTGGAGTATTCGAAAAAAGTCCAATCCTTGTCAACTTTTGTTTCTTTACCATCGACAAATTTGGTCACCTTCTTAGTATCGGTATGAATTTCAAGTAAATCTCTCCATCCCATAGCATTGCGGGATGCATTACGATCCACCACTTCCTTGATGAATTCGTTAATGTTAGTTGCTTTGGAATCTAATGGTCTTTCAAGGGCACCATCTTTTTGACCATATCTTCTTCTTGGAGCGGTTTCACCTGGTTTAGCGTCACCAACGGCTACAGTTAATGGAGCCATAATGAAGTAGTGTAAAAATAATTGTTACCAGCATCCTCGGAGGAGCGAGCGCATCGGTTTATATACTCGCCAGTATTTTACAGACATTTAGTGCGACTGTGATCATGTAAACAGCAAACAGGGAGGGGAGCCCTTGCAGGAGGGGTTTAAAATTAAAAAAGTTAGTTAGTTAACTCGATACAGTAAACTGAACTCAAGGGAAAAAAATCGGCTCCCCTCCTCACCAAATTGAGTTAACTTTCAAGTAATTATTCAACAAGTCTTTACCCGTAAGTGCCGTTAACTTTGGCAATGAATTTTTAGCATAGGTTTGTATAATCAGCCACTCTTTTTTGCAAACCAAAAAGGTATCTTGTAAAATTACCGAACTCAGTACCAAAACTGATAAGAGCTCGGTTATGTAAATCCTCAAAGCCAAAAGCGGAGATTAGGCAGGGAGTCACACGCCACGTGAGGCTGCAGTTTTTGCCACTAATAGTCTACGTGGGATTGCCCTATTGATTTTTAATATTTCTTACTTTCTCAAAGGCTACAACTTACATTCCGAAAAAGATCTCACTCCATCTGAAAATCATCTTCAAAAAGTTTGAGGGTCAATCAGTACAATTACTTGCCATTGAATCAACGGATCATGTCAATTGGGTTTTCTCACCAGATAATGAACCGTTGGCTGAGCAAATAGTGGGAAACACCCCGCTATAATAGTTTTATAGTTCCCGAGGCCATCCAAAATGTGTAAAAATGTTGTGTGTGTGGTTCCTGTACACAATTCTGTTGGGCTCGCCCAATTAGGCTCGAGCTCCGAAAAAGGGTTGCATTGAGAATATAAGTGTTCTCATGCATCCTAATATGATGGGTGATCTATTCATTATCAAAATGATCTACGTTTCAATTTGATTTGCGTTTCAATTGGATCTACGTTTAAATTGAATAGATTCCTTGAATGGATTTGATTATGGGCTGATTCTTATGTATCTATGCTCGATCTTCTTAATTCCTGATGTCAACACCTCCTAACCTGATCAATTGTTTCATATTATTTTCAAATAATCTGAGTCAATTATGTTTGACAGCCCCAGTGTAAATCACTCCGCCACAACCCAACTAGAATTACCCATACCGAATTCATAGAACGTGATAATGAAGTACCAACATCGTCAATTCTTATTGTTTCACATGCATCAAGGCGTAACTCTTATATAGTTAAGATTCCAGGTTAAAACTGGTAGCTAAGTGAGTCCATGGTTTCACAACCATAATATAAGTCTAGCTTATTCTACTAGGCTCATTTAATTGATTGGTACAGTGTCTGTAATATCGCAGGACGGTGCTTATCCGGTACCTCCAGAGGATCTCATAATCTCGGAGTTTTGTTCCGAATCCTTATCGATAAATTTACCAAAAATTACCAAATTATTTTTATTACTAAATTATGCTATATATAAGAAAGAAGATTAAACCTGTAATCTTTCTTCAAATCTCAATTCGTTATTGATTGGCAATCCTACTAACAATCTCAACAAGTTTTCTAATGCTTGTCTTTGCTTGTTCAAACCATTGATTGGCTTGTAACCTGGCTTACTCAATGGGGCCTTCAACCAGTAACTCAATAAGGTCAAGACGGCGTAGAAGTCGTGGTACTTGTCGTCACCTTCATCGGCACGCTTGTATTGAACTCTTTGTAAGAATTCAGTGATAACAACCAAATCAATAATCAATGGAGTAGCCAATAACGAATCTTCACAAACATTGTGAATACTGATTTTGTTGTGACCACCCAACATCAATTCGGAGTAGTATTCATCCATAGCAACCTTGGAATCACCGACAGCTGGCAAGTATTTGATAACAATACAATGATCAATCTTGTTACCCTTTTCTTCGTTATACAAGATTTGATTAGATTCAATAATATCATCAACCACTGATTGCTTGGAGATTTCCTTGGAACGGAATTGTTGTGGAGCACTCAAGTTGTAACCATCATTGTTACCCAAATGGTTGTAAGAAGCAATAGATACTGGACGGATACCTGCATCGACCAAGAATTGTGCCAACACGGACTTGATCTTGGTTTGACCACTCTTGAAATCATCACCACCGATGAAAGTATTGTACTTTTCGGCCAATTCAATGACACCTGGAACAAAGGTATTTTGAGGAGAACCGTTAATGTAAGGAACATTTTCCAAAATGGATGCAACAGCAAAAATAGTAGATGGAGCGATTTCTTCGTGGTTATTCTTAATAGCTTCCAACAAATTATCAGAAGTATCATTGACCTTGTCAACCAATTCAGCATATCTTTCTGTATTAGCAGTCCATAAGACAATAACCTTGTCTAAGTTGTTTTGCTTCTTGAAATCACGGATATCTGATCTAACTTTTTCAACATCAGCCCACTTGTTGTTGGTGTTAACTTCTCCACCCTTACCAGAGTTGAAAACGTTGTCAGCACGTTCCTTTTGGTTCAAGGCAATGAAGTCTGGGTAGTAAATAGAAGACAATGGTTCAATTTCCTTAAGGTATGGACGTAATTTTTCTTGTAAGGTAACATCCAAGACCTTGGCTCTCTTCATAGCTTCATCTAATGGAGCTTTACTGATATCCCAACCACCAACAACTAAATCGTTAGGGTGAACAAATGGGACAATGGAGTTGAATGGAGCGTAAACATCGTTTCCACTAGCATCAACACCAATCTTAACAGTAGAAGATTGAGTGACGGAACCGTAGTAGTTTGGCTTGACAACACCTTCCTTAGTTTCAAACGAGATATTGTGCTTGTTGGCCAAGATAGAACCAACCAAGGTGGTACCGTTATTACCACCTAAACCGACCAATAATAAACCAGTCTTAGGAGTTTTCAAGTCAAGCTTGAATTCATAGTCAATAGCAGTTGGAGTAACATTGAGGTTACCTTGAGCGTCCTTTTCAACAAGAGAGTTTTCATAAGTGAACTTGGTGATCAAAGAATCATCAGTTCTGACGGCTTTGCTAGAATTGAAGTTGATAGACATTGTAGAAGTTATGTGAATGCTGAGGAATTAAACTTGAGGGGAATTGGGTCCCTTCTTATACTTTTTGAAATCAGGACAACACATGAATATCTGTACCATGCCGATCCAGAATTTTAGGGGTGAATTGCCGTTTTCGTGACTTTCTGCTACTATCCGACAAAATCCGGCGAAGTTTCGGCGAAGTGCATGAAATATACTAGCCCAAAAATCACAAAGTGCTGTGTGGCATGGGACAATAATAACAATAAGCCTCCTATTCATGTGTTTGCGGCTCGGGATCAACCAAATGACTTATGGCTGGACTTTGGGCATTAGATGGATTCCTTCATTTGCTACATCTCACTACCTTGGTGTCTACTGACGTTCTCATATCAGTACTACGCCAACTATAAACTGGCGGCGGCAATATTTCTCAGTTCTAAATTTATTGATCCAAACTAAATCACAGGCCACTGTTACTCTATTGTTTTCTCGCCGTACGTGCGTTTTGTGTAATTTATTTCGGCGAAATCTCGTGTAGTGGAGTTGGCCATCCGGCGATTCTATTGGTTGGTGATATTTAAGACACTGGGTTGGAGTTTCTATTTATTTCTACGATACCCCTATTTGATGTATTGTTGGCTTCTGGTTGTGGTACACTGCTATGCCCCTATATGGAGGCAGCAATTGACCACAATCCAGGGGATGCAACTTAGTGGTGAGGGTCAATCAGCCAATCATTACTCTATAACCAAATGATAAAATTGCTGAATTATGTGACTGGCGCCGACTTCAGGTAAACGCAAACTCTCATACTGTTTCTGGTGTGAGTGTTGACATATTGGCAATTTGTTGGATCCGAGCGGATGCTGAACAATCCTTCCGAGCCGGTTTTATCAAGTCACGACCCATACCGTTCGTGTATCACCGTCTATAGTTCGACGACCCATTCCGTTCGTGCATCACCGTCTATACTTCGTCAAACTTTACATCATTATACGCACCGTGTTACGCGCGTATTTTAGCCGTGGGTTGCAACCGTTAGTATGAGCATAGTGAGTGCATTCCTCTCTCGTGCTGAGTAGTATTCACAACAACCTTGGAATATGCCTGCAAATTGGAAAGGTTCGGGACTGTAGAGTTATCCAAAAAATCCTGGAATCGCTTCATAGAAGTCTTGCGGTACGTTCACGCTAACAAAGTTCTACACCTTCAACCTCCAGTTATTACTGAGGTTGGTACCATTGATACAGATATTTGGCTAAAGGTTAATTTCCCGAGTAATGGTATCCTAAATCCCCTAGTCATACGTTTTCAAATGCAGATATCTGGTCATTAATGTATACGTAGTGATTAAATTTATAATCTGTTAACTATATTGGGAAGTAAGTCACGTGGAGCCGCCAAATTCAAATATTCCCATTATGGGCCCCTCTTCTTTAGTAGAAGATAACTTCAAATTGTCTACTAGCATGGCAGAAATATGTCACCTTTTTTCATTTCAATAACTGAAAGAGCAGACTGTTCAATTAAGGCTACCCAGTAGTCGCAATATACACGAGTGTCATCGAGCTTTCATCATTGCAACAAAGTGGGTCCAGTATCACCAAGCTTTGGTCTTCTCTCAACCTGCAAGCCCTCGCCGTCAAACTTTCTTCTCGTCTTCTCGGTGTTTGAGGAATAAAATGATGTCACATCTCTATCGTTGCTTACAGTTGCGTGAATAATTGTGAAGGATGACAACAATAAAGCACAATCTCACTATCCATCATGAGCCCTACTTAAAAATGTGGGATTTCATGAAGCTCCTTGGAGACCTAAACATGAGATTTTGAGGTATCGATTGAAAAAACACCAAGTTGCAGTTACTGGGTGGCTACGGGGCTGGTAAAAATTAGAATAATTGGAATACCATAACCCAGAAGAATCAACCATTACCAAATTCGGCGAGTCTATATACCTGTAGTATATTTTTAATTCCATTATTTCTGGGAAGAATTTTAGCTAGTCTTCAGAAAGCCAATAAGAAGGATGTTAGGGCGAGAGGTCGGTGAGTATTGAGGTCACAAGGAAAAGCCTGACAATAAGATTAATTGTAAATCACAGTTTGTCAAGCAAAACGTATTCAAAAGATTTAAAACATTTTTGGATCTACTCAACGAGGAAGAGGATAGAAGTTACAGATTGATAGCTTGGCAATCAGGAAGTTGACCCACCTCAATCTAAAAAACTACTTTGATATGAACTGAGCCATTACTCTTTCAAGCTCAAGGTTCTTTCCATCCCATCACTATTGGAACAAGTACATCGTGTTCCATGGATGGATCAAGGTGAGTCTCTAGTAATTGGTATTGAACCTACTGAGATGAAGATATGAAGCTAGTTGACCATCTTATTCCAAAGGTGTTGGAACATTGAGCTTAAGTTAAAAGATTATAAATGGTGAAGATCAAAAAGGTTCTGTTAAACTCCGATGTTGGATTGTTTCGCCAGATCTCTCAAGAAATCTTTAACTTCCCGGTAGTGATCGAAACCAACATTCAAAATAACAGCTCAAATGATTTCAGGCAGAAAATGTTGGGGGCTTTATTGAAGATTGTTCACCTCATATTATCAGACACAAGTCTTTATACTTGGGGCAAATACAAATAGAAAATACCTACAAAATACTATTCATGTGTATAGCTCAGACTAATGGTGACGTCTAGTCACGGCATCAAAAACCATTCAATTGATACGAAAGGAGCATAGGGAGCATCAGGTGCCGTATAGTGTAGGTTCTATTTGTGGACATTTCAATCCCAAAAATGTAAAATTGTAAAGGAAAGTTAAAAGTATAATCATCAGAATTTTGCACAAACTAATTCCGTTAATTTTCAATAGTAATTATTTTAAATCACCAAAGAGGTTGATTCTTACCCAATTCAATTGATGGATAGTTATAATTATTCCGGATCAAGGAAGTATCAGGCGATTTGTCCTGAATTATTATTCAAAAAATATGATTGTCAAGACAAACACACTTGCCTGGCTATTAGGTGGTTTGTTTAAGCGAACATATTATTATTATATATGAATATTGAGTTTAAGGTCGCAAAATTTTCTTATGTCACCTCACAATTTAGGATATTAAAATCTGCATCCGTTAAACTAACGTCGATCCTCAAGACTTAAAATGCTGGTAAAGTCTGAATTGGTAATTACAAGAGAATAAATCTGGACCTAAATGGACTTCATTATGGGCAGCTCAATGAGCAGAATGGCTCATATCTTGAAATTGAGGGATTATCAATCCCAATTGTTAAAGTACTATGACTACATCTACAACATCGAAGAGATGACGACAATAGGACTCATTGATGCACCCCGGAACCAGATTGAACTTAAATTGCAAGTTTGGCAGGCCGCAGCAATCCAGGTCAAAACTGATCTCAAACAGCCGTTGTTTCGTGATGAAACAAGACTAATCATGCCAGAGTGAGGCTGGTTAATGGCCGAAAAATGCTACCAATTACCCGATTGGGCGGTCACGTGATGGGTGTTCTTGAGGGTTATTGTCCTATTGTCATTGATTGACTGCCATTGCAAGGTTCAAACCAGGTTCAATTCAGGAGTAGTCTGGTTGTAACTTCGAACCTCTTTTGGCGGGTTTGATTTGTTACCGTAGGACGCAAACAGTGTTTTGGTATCCCCTTCAAACACTCTTGCAACATCTCTTTGGATCGCGTCGCGACAAGAAAAATAAAAGGGCCGCGTCTACTGACCTCCTACCAATTCGCAACCAGCGCGATGCCTTCACCGTTATAGGTTGTCAAGACACACGAATGTGTTTCTACACAATTGGGCAGTTAAAGAACAACATCAACACCCCTGCGCCATGAAGTGTTGGGGACATCTTTGTTGTTACTCTGACACAAGAAGGATTCAATATTCTATGCAGACAATTCCACACTAAAATAGATTTTATGCGTAGTAGGAATGGGTTTTGACTAAAGTAGACTTCAACCAGCTCACAGTAATAAATAATAATGGAACAGGTCGTAATTGTCATCAATACTACATCTGACAGGTGTGGATTATCGATGAGCCATCGAAGTATCCTTATAACATGTTTGGTGTAAGAATGTTTATGTAGAACGAACCAAGTTTCCTAGACATCAGCTACCTCGCATTTTTAACGAGACGCGTATTGTCCCTGTTACTAGTTGACTTTAAAACTTGAAATCAAAACTTTTAGATGTGACACAAAGTATTCAGAATTTGCACCTAAAATTTATTGAGCACTCTAAGTAAAGAAAAATAAAAAAGAGGGATTGAAAGAATACTTGTCAAGACAATTCCATAGTATGATTGCTTTATTAATTTCCTTGTTTAACGAAATTAATCCATCATATTACCGAAATAAATCATAATAGCCAGTTTGTCGCTAATTCGGACTTGCTAATATTTTTTGTCATATTGATAAAAATATGCACATACTCGTGCATAAGATCTTCCCAAAGGGATAACCTAGCACGAATGCAAAATAAAATAAAACACGGCTTAGAAGGTGGGCCCTTCACTACCAGATTCACCTATATATAATGCCAATGAATTCTTGATTATAACTTATTCATCATCAACATCAGACCCCAGCAATCACTGCAAGCACTGCAAGTGTTCTTTACTCTCCTTTCTTAGTCACTCCTTCAAACTCCTACCTTTGTCATTCCTTCAGAATCCTCGATGTTTCTCTATCTTACTCTCCTTTTAAATACACTTCTCGCAGTTGCGGCATCTGGTGATGTCGTTCTCTACTGGGGTCAAAACTCAGATGGAAATCAAAAATCTTTAGCCACCTACTGTCAATCTGATGCTGTTGATATTGTCGTCCTTTCGTTTCTTCATCAATTCCCAAATAACCTTCAATTGAATTTTGCTAATGCTTGTGAAGGTTCCTACACTCCAGATGGTACTTTACTGTGTCCTAATATTGGTAATGATATCAAAACTTGTCAAGGTTTAGGTAAGAAAGTCTTATTGTCATTGGGTGGTGCCTCTGGTGCCTATGGTTTCAGCAGTGAGTCTCAAGCTCAATCATTTGCTACCACTTTATGGAACAAATTTGGTGCTGATACTTCTGATTCTCAAAACAGACCTTTTGGTGATGCTGTACTTGACGGTTTTGATTTTGATATTGAAAACAATCAACAAACCGGTTACGCTGCTTTGGCTACATCCCTTAGATCCCTTTTTGCTGAAGACTCTTCCAAAAAATACTACCTTTCTGCTGCTCCTCAATGTCCTTATCCAGATGCTTCAGTTGGTGATGTTTTGGCTAATGCAGAAATTGACTTTGCCTTTATTCAATTCTATAACAACTATTGTGCTTTAGGTAACAACTTCAACTGGAACACCTGGGCTGACTTTGCTAAGAACTCTTCTCCAAACAAGAATATTAAATTATTTGTTGGATTACCAGGTAGTACCGCTGCTGCTAATAATGGTTACGCCACTGCTGACACCGTTAAGCAATATTTAAGTGAATTTCAAGATTCTCCAAACTTCGGAGGTTTCTCTCTTTGGGATGCCACCTCTGCTTGGGATAACACTGCCTCTGGTCAAAATTTCGTTCAACAATTGAAGGCACTTTTGGGATCCTCTGGCTCCACTGAATCTCCTGTCGTTTCTTCCACCATCGCTTCTACCACCCAATCCTTCCCTGCAAGCTCTAAGGTTCCAACTACCCTTCTTACTGTGTCATCCACTAGTGCAACTGAAGCCTTAACTACTGCAGAATTTGAAACTTCTACCACTAAGTCTTCTGTCGAGCCAACCACTGAACAGTCCACTCAACAGTCTACTAGTAAAACCACTCAAACCACCGATATTACTCAAACCATTGAAGTCACCCAAACCGCTCAACAACACACTCAACCATCTTCTCAGCAGACCCCTGCTGAGCACACTGCTGCGGTTGTCTCCTCAGAAATTATTCATCACGCTGAAGCTACTGAACAGACTTCCCAGCCAATTGTTACTCCTAGTACGACCTCTCTTGCTCCAGAGGTAACAACCTCTCCTACCACTCCTGTCCAACAAGGTCCTACCGGTACCACTGAGGCAGAAGCTGTTGCCTCATCTTCTGTGACTGCTCCAGCTCAACCTAAAGTCCATGTCACCACTGAGTGGGTCCAAGGACATTTGCTTACTACTTTCCACACTGTTTACAAGACTGTTGCCACGACTCGTGTTGTAGCTACCATCACCACCCAGGTGTAGCCATACGGTCAATTATACCCCCTGATCTAACTAATTAATGTCTCTTTAGATCTTAGAGCCAGCCTCATAATGTGAATAATGACGAAACAATTGAATTATCGTGCCATTGTAGCCCATTGGAAGTAATTACGCTATTGTAGATACAAATTCATCTATCCTGATTCACCACCTTTGCAATGAAGAGGATAGAACTGCTGGCTATCTCAAATGGGCAATTTTTTTTTTTGCAATTTAATTTTGGAACAATCTGAAGATGAATGCGAAATAAATTCAGGTTCCATTTTCATTGTAGAAGTTGTATTGTTTATACCAAAAATAGCTTTAGACCATCACTTGGTCGTTTACGTAGGATAGACACTTTGGCACAAAATTGGTGGGGTTGAGCATCTAGTAATCATCAATACTCAAAGAGTAGAAATATTTATATACATGAAATGTCTAATTAAGTTTTGATTGATTAATTATTAATTGTAGTTGTGGTTCTATGTTCAATCCACTCAACAACTCTCTTGCTTTAGGATTCAAAAACACCAGTTCCAAACCAACTCCAGACCAACTTTCCGCTGAAAAGACGTCTTGATGTGACTGATTCACTCCATACTGTAAAGGAGGTAATGCAATATGTATCAAAGGGTACAAAGAAGTATTCATTTGATTGAGTCCATGCTTCGTCAATCCCAATGGACTAACCAATACCATATAATTTGTTAGCATCGAATTTTTTCCTGTTCTCTTCTTGACGTGAAAATTGTAAATTCCCGACAATTCTCGAATTAAACTGGCATTAATACGTCGTGACACATTCTTACATTGTACGAGCATAATAATATCGTTCGCCAACGAGATTACCAGCAGGTTTGTATTACCCTCTTCCGAATTCTTAAGTAAAGACTTTGCAGTGGGCTTTTCAGACCTGCCTGCAAAATTCTTTTGACTGGCCTGATGGAACTCACTCAAATTCCATTTTCCATATAGATCCAAGCCATCATCATAAGCTCCACCTGAGCGAACCAAACTGCAGTGGAAATACGATTCCAACACTTGTTTAGTGTAAAGCTCGTATAATGTGCCATTGAAATGAGTTGACTCCAAGTTCACCTTGTTGGCATTGCAATAATCCAAATATTGTTGGCAATTCTGATAAGCGGATCCTGTTGATAAAGTACGGCGACTCGAAAGCTGGACCATCACTGATCGTGACTTACCCTTCAATGCCAAACATGCCATGAATCATTAGTGGTGGTCTCGGTGTATCAAGTGTGTCACAAATTCGTCACACGTGAGAAACATATTGTTATCGGACAGTTTAATCTATCACCAAATGGTATCAATAAGGAGCTTGTTCACCGTATTGGGTCTTGGCCTCTTGGCATCTGCAGAACTTCAGCAGATCAATCTCAATTACAAATCGTTGGATTCGAATGAAAAGTTCCAATGGGGTGTTTTAAGCTATGATCAAGAAACCAAAAGAGCTGACTTCAAACGTGAGGAATCTGTACCGAAATTGAGCGGTCATTATTGTTTGAGTACCTCTGACTTACCAGATCATCAATGCTTTGCAGTGCTTGAGGGCCTTGGTGAAGAATTAACGTTGTATTTGGATTCAAATGATCAATTAAGCGCATTGGGTGCTGCTGTTAAGGGAGACAAATCTACGGTTCCAAATCTAGTGGTTCAAAGTGCGTTGGTGGCTCCTTCTCCCAATAGAGAGCCTGCTGTTAAAGCAGCTAATTCCAAACAGAATAAGAAACCAGCCACAGAAAAGGTGGTGAAAAAGAAGATAGTTACAGAGGTAGACGAGGATGGAAACGAAGTACAAGTGGAGGTTGAAGAAGTGGTAGAAGTACCTGTTGATGAGCGTTCCTGGATTCAAAAGAACTGGATTTACGTCACACTCCCCATTATATTCTTGATGTTGACAGGAGGAGACGACAAAAATTGATTGGCATATATATATTAATGAATTATTGAGTACAATAAGCAATTCCATTGTAGATAAAATAAACAGTTGAGTAGATTAAGATAAATGAATTATTGAGTACAATTATAAGCAATTCCATTGTAGATAAAATAAACAGTTGACTAGATTAAGATGAATGAATCATTTCGACTTTTCATATCTTGCATAAACCACTCTTGTTTGAGAATTGGGTAATTTCGTTATTTTAAAAATTTATGTGATTTTTACAAAATTGTCAAAATTGTCAAAATTATTTCAACCAAAAATTTTACAATGTCACTCTAGTTTGTAGTTTTGGCTAACAATTGTAACTCATATTAATTTCACCAGTTTAACGTAAAAGAATTGATAATTCAAAGAATAGCTTGAACCTGCCAGAATTAAAATGGGTACTAAAATCTAAAACCATACCAAAACTTTAATGGAACAATTCCAGAGACTGAAAAACAATAAGCTCCAAAAAGTTATTAAATTTCATAACAAGAACACCTCTTCTTGTTTAGGTTAATTATAAAAGAACTCATTTCCCAAACCTGCATGTCGCACTGTCCGGGTCACCCCCAAATCAGCGAATCAGCATTGGAATATTCAACCATGACAAATCGGTGTCCGCACACCCAAATACAGCACAGAAAAATTTGTGGCCATACATAGTAAAGTTATTGTAACCCAATAAGAATTTGTACGGGTCTTGATACTAAAACAATAAAGCGTTAGAGGTTCAAGTTTAAGATCTCCACCTAAATTTTATTGAACTTGACTCAAATCCGTCTCCAAGGCCTAACGGGTAACTAACAATTTTTCATTTGGCACCCATTGATCAAGTTATAAGCATATCCAATGTCATTAAGAAATCAAATATTGAGAAGCAAACGGTTCTTATCCGCCAGCACCAGAAGATTGGCTGAAGTGGAAGTGACGGTTGACGGTCGTAAAGTCTCGATCGAAGCTGGTTCTTCCATTATTCAAGCTGCAGAATTAGCAGGTGTTGCCATTCCTCGTTACTGTTACCATGATAAATTGGCTATTGCCGGTAACTGTCGTATGTGTTTGGTAGATGTCGAAAAAATGCCCAAGTTGATTGCTTCTTGTGCTATGCCTGTTCAAAATGGTATGGTGGTACACACCGATTCTGAAAGAATTAAGAAAGCTAGAGAAGGTGTTACTGAAATGTTATTAGAAAACCATCCTTTGGATTGTCCTGTGTGTGATCAAGGTGGTGAGTGTGATTTACAAGAACAATCTCAAAGATATGGTTCTGATCGTGGTAGATTTAGTGAAGTGATGGGTAAAAGAGCTGTTGAAAACAAGGCCATTGGTCCATTGGTCAAGACTTCGATGAACAGATGTATTCACTGTACCAGATGTGTTCGTTTCATGAATGATGTCGCTGGTGCTCCAGAATTAGGTACTGCTGGTCGTGGTAACGATATGCAAATTGGTACTTACATAGAAAGAAACATTAACTCGGAAATGTCCGGTAACATCATTGACTTATGTCCTGTTGGTGCCTTGACTTCCAAGCCATACGCATTCAGAGCAAGACCTTGGGAATTAAAGAGAACTGAATCCATTGATGTTATGGATGCCGTTGGTTCCAACATCAGAGTTGATGCCAGAGGTATCGAAGTGATGAGAGTCTTACCAAGATTGAATGATGAAGTTAATGAAGAATGGCTTTCTGATAAGTCCAGATTCGCTTGTGATGGTTTGAAGACTCAACGTTTAACCACTCCTTTAATTAGAAATGGTGACAAATTCGAAACCGCCACTTGGGATGAAGCCCTCTCTACCATAGCTGCTGCTTATGCCAAGATTGCTCCAAAGGATAATGAAATTAAGGCCATTGCTGGTGCTTTAACTGATGCCGAATCTTTAGTTGCTTTGAAGGATTTGGTTAACAAGTTAGGTTCTGAAAACGTTACCACTGATGTCGCCTCTGCCGTGGCTGCTCACGGTGTTGATATCAGATCTAACTATATCTTCAACAGTTCTATTGAAGGTATCGAAGATGCTGATCAAATTTTGTTAGTTGGTACTAACCCAAGACATGAAGCCGCTGTATTAAATTCTAGAATCAGAAAGGTATGGTTGAGACAAAACTTAGAAGTATCTGCTGTTGGTCAAGAATTCGAATCTACTTTCGATGTCAACAACTTAGGTGCTGATGTCAAGGCTTTAGAAAAGGCTTTGACCGGAGAACTTGGTGAAAAATTGACCAAGGCTAAGAACCCATTGATTATTGTTGGTTCCGGTGTTGCTGAATCAGAAGATGCTCAAGCTATTTACAAGTTGGTTGGTGACTTTGCTGCCAAGAACTCCAACTTCAACACTGGTGAATGGAACGGTCTCAACTTGTTACATCGTGAAGCTTCTCGTGTCGCTGCTTTGGACCTTGGTTTTGCTACTTTGGATCCCGAAGTCGCTGCCACAAAGGCTAAGTTTATCTACTTGTTAGGAGCTGACGAAATTAAGAACAAGGATATCCCTAAGGATGCTTTCGTTGTCTACCAAGGTCACCATGGTGACTTAGGTGCTTCTTTCGCTGACGTTATCTTACCAGGTTCTGCTTACACTGAAAAGGCTGCCACCTATGTTAACACTGAAGGTAGAGCTCAATCCACTCGTGCAGCCACCAATGCTCCACAAGCTGCTCGTGAAGATTGGAAAATCATCAGAGCTTTGTCTGAATACTTAAACGTTAAGTTACCATATGATGATATCGTTGCCGTTAGAACCAGATTGGGTGAAGTTGCTCCACACTTTGTTAGACACAATGTTATTGAAGCAGTCTCTAAGGACATTGCTCAAATCGGTTTCCTTGATTTGGTAAACAAGAACAAGTCTGCTAAACTTATTGGAGCTCCATTGAAAAACCCAATTGATAACTTCTACTTTACTGATGTTATCTCTAGATCTTCTCCAACCATGGCCAAATGTATTTCTGCATTTGGTGCCAAGGTTGATAAGATTAAAGACACCAACCCAGACATTAACTTCTAAACGAGATGATCCTTAAATACCTATCCAACTGCATAATCATATTTATTGAACTGGGGTTAACAACATGTCGAGGCTCCAACAAAATTAGCAATGCTATACAATTCATACAATAGACCGTTGGAGACTTGTGAACTACGTGGTATACAATTTCCACTATATTTGAATTGAATTCTCATACTTGTTCTCATATAAACTGATACTCAAAGTTTATTTCCAAAAGCATTTTCTTCTTTTTATACTCCATATCTTCATTGACTATTAATACATACTGAAAGTAATTACATGTAACTATTAAAACTTAAACTTTTTGGCTGGTTGTAGCGATTCAGTTTCGTTTTCCAGAGAACCGGTTGATTTCGCAGTAGATAAATCATAACCAGTGTTACTATTGAGGACTCCACTTGAGTCAGTCTTTTGCTCTTTTATCACCGTGTATAAACTCTTCGGACCTGAATCATCTTTGATATCTTGGGGTGCACTGCTTGGTATATCCATGCCAATTTCTGTTATAGGTACCTTCACAGGTGCCTCCTCATCATCATATCCATTCTCCACTTCCTCATTGACTTGATCCTCTAGCACTTCTTGGACTTGTTCGTGATCATCATCATCATCTTCTTCCTCTTCTTCCTCTTCTTCCTCAGATGACTCAACATATTCTTGCATCTTACCCCAATATTCATCACTAAGTGATTGTTTTTGATTCTTCTCTCTGTACCCCGTATTGCTGTATTCAACCTCTAAACCTGGTATAACCAATGATTTATATGCTGGAGGTTTTCCTATTTCTTGCATAATTGATATCCAGGGAGGCGGTATTTTGACATTGTCTGTCATCTCCAATGCCTTACGAAGAGTGTGAGATATCACTCCAGGTTTTATATCTGAAACCAGTTGCAGAAATTCGTCTGTTGCTTCTTTACCTTCGAAATATACTTCACCAAACCCAAATAATCTAGGTGGTTCCTGATGTTTGAAAAATGCGTCATATAATTTTTGGTAGTCAATATCCAACCTACCCATTTTCGGCTGGACCTTGTTTCTTTGTTCTTGTCGTAAATTCAATTCTTGGGGTTGTCTCATATCCTGAATACCTGTATCACGAATGAATTTTGGTAACTGAAATGGCCCACGCTCCATTAATTTTCTATTGGATAAATAATCCCTCTTTGCTGTCCAATGATCGGGGACTTGTATCACATTAGACTGAGTTTTCATTGCAATCAGCATGTATGGATCTTTGGCATCTACATCGTACCATTCTACAAGTTGTGGCCGATTCGTGGATGCTTTTAAGGTCGCTAATGGTATTTTATTCTTAAGCCTCACCTGTCTATGGGACAATGGTTTCGTATCATCATCATCTGATTCACTTTCACTTTCAAATTCACTCAGTGAATCGGACTGGTCGACTACTTCAACCTTTTGAAGTTGAAGGTTTTCTGTTTCTTCTGATTGTTCTTTGAAACGATCAAATACTGCTGCAAATTGCTCGACTAAAGCTGAAGGTCCATTGGGTATTTCTGGTTGAAGTTGTACCTGTTCTTGTTCTATTCTTGTGTTGGATGAATCATTTTTGGTGGAGTCGTTGTTTGAATTTGGATTCGATTTGACTGGAACTTCAACCTTGGGCTCTAGTTTCTTGAGCTTGGCCTTTTCTCTTCTAATCTGATTCTTCGTACGCTTTTGACTCATATTGAAGGTAAGGTGTAGTTCGATTGTGATGAGATACCTATACATCACGTGACACATACCTAAGACCGATAGGTTAACACAATACGGATACATTGTTTATAAGTCGTAAGTACCAAGAGTGTCAGTGCCAATGTAGGTAAAACTACAAAGATTTTCCCTCTCAACTTTTATGGGTTTGAAGTGAAAAATTCCTGTTACGTCTTTCCTCGAATGACAATTAGTTTAGTACTTTTGAGCAGTTACAAGATTGCAAGGACTTCAGGAAAACGTAATGGAGTCAGAAAATCGTACAATTGTGGCTATAACCGTGCGTATATCATAAGATACAAGAGGAAGTAGCTTTAAAGTCAACATCTATTTTTTTCAATAAATGAAAATAAATAGATTATTTATAATTTTAGCGAAATAACGAGTTGCACTAATCCTACAAAATCTAATTTTGCTTTAGAGCTCAATTACCACAGCACATTACGAATTAACGGGGATCGGGTACTATTTTTTTGCTCTAGTTCGTGGATTTTCCACTTACTCTTAAAGACCAAAAGTTTGTCTTAGAACAATATATGCATTATCTAATATACTCGTAGGTATGGCTTTGTAAGTTAGAATCGTTCCTTAAATACCACAAGCGATATTTAAACCAATTAAATAATCTAGTTAAGATAAGATTGAACAAATCAATACATTCAAACTATTATACTGTGCAGTGAATAAATGGTTGATAAAATAATTTGATAGTTACGAAAGGTTGATAGATCAGGGATCAAACTTTTATTCAAAACGTTTATGTAGCATATAAATGTTCAGAAGTCGTATGCTGAGTGTCGATGCTAATGGTTAAATGCTAAAATATGCTAAATGGCTGCGAAAAATCACAAATCGCCTAGTTCCAGTAAGATGGCTTACCGTAGTCTGGAGAGCCTCCTAAAGTACCGTAGATGTCACCAACGTAGTTTTGAGATTCGTACTTGTTACCCCAAGCGTAAACACTTTCCCAGTTGGCAATGATGTCTTTGATTAATGGGTAACCGGCGTTGTACAAGTTTTCCAAAGCAGCTTCAATAGCAGGTTGTTTGTTGTTGTTGAACCATTCAACGGTTTCGTTGGCCATGGATGGAGGTGGGCTGATGAAGTTGGAGATGGTTCTCATGATGACAATTCTGTCAAAGTCGATCAAACCGTACTTTTGAGCTCTAACAAAAGCTTCTAAGGAAGCGTTGTCTTCTTGTCCAGCAGCACAGAAGGTCCCCGAGTTATTGGTAACAGTGCTAACATAGTTGCTGAAATACTTGGAGTAGGAGTCACCATAGTAGAAAGCATCAGAAGTGGTCACATCACACTTGTTGATAGAGGGCCATGCTTTAGCAGCTTCTTGTTGATATAATGCTCTGTAGTTAGCGTTTTCTTCGGTTCCATTGTTCAAAGTGCCAGTCCAGGCTAATTCTGCAGCACGGTCTCTCAACCATTCATTGACTTCAAAGACTTCAGTGCCGTAAACCTTTCCTGGATATTCACCTGGAGCATTGGTACCGAGAGGGTAGTAGCCGGTAGGCCAGTCCTTGTGCTTCTCGTGGTAGTCGTTCCAAGCAACTTCGTATTCTAAGCCGGCCTGAACAGCGTATTTGGAGAACACAACGCCACCAATGGTGGTATGGTCTGGAACACCTCTGGCAATACCAGCCATTAAGAAGTAAGTCTTGGAGAGATCAAAGAGTGGGTTCAAAGTCAAGGCTGAGATGGTAGAAGCAGCATTGATTTCACCAGAACCGGTGGTGACATGACAAAGATCGTAGTCAGCAGTACAGTAGACGGTTGGGTAGTGAGGAGACAAGCCTGCAACAGTGATGCTATGAGAGAATTCGATTTTTTGCATCCATGGCTCTCTCTCTTGGCCAGACAGAGACACAACCACCGCTTTCGGTTGGTAGACAGCATATGGCTTACCATACGAGGCATGGATATCGTTGTTGGAGGTGGGTTTGATTTTCCATTCCAATTCTGTTGTGTTGAGTTGGTGTTTGGGGCTGGCTTCGTACTTTGCTGGTTCCTTAGACTCGTACTGAGTAGGATAAGCCGAAGCAAGACTTGCAAATAAAGCGATAGCAGCGTTGGAGAATTTCATGATCAGGAAATAAAGATGATGAAGATGATGAAGTCGATGAAGATGATAAGAATGTATGGATGATAACCATGATATCAAGGATTTCGAGCTTCTTTTATACCGTTTGAATATGTTGTTGATATATTTTGCAACTACTATGATTAAACTTTTTTTAGCAGCTATTGACCATCACAATTCGGACAAATGCACGAACGTTATCAACGCACCCCAGGGCACCCAACCAAAAACGACGATCTTCGTAATTTATGATATTAATAGCAACACCATAAGGCTATAATCGGAATCTGGAGTCACGAGTCGTTCTCTAGGCACAGCCCGCCTCTCCTTGTTCAAAGTCCTAAATTTGGATTTTGCTCAGGACTCTTTAGTCAGTCTAAAATTGTAAAGATGAAGTATGTTGAGCAAATTCCTTGAAAATTCCTTGAAATTGTGTTAGGTAGATTGTCTGGACCGAAGAGCCAAAAGCACACCACAATCATTAAAATTCAATTGGCATTATGGGCTTCGAGTTAGTTAAGTCACTCTTGACTTAATATTCAGAATTCCGATCCAAACAAGTTATACCCAATTCTTACGAGCCTAAAAAGGTCCATTGTAATACATAGTAAACTCTAACGTCAAAGAGCTTCTCCTAGTATCTCTTAGAAATATGTACCAATAAACCGTTTCTAATTTTCGAAAAGAGATACAGAGTGAGTAAGTGGTAAGCAATAAAGTCTCATTCTTGAGTCTCTCTACATCTGAACTATCTTGGATATTGTACATTCTTTCAGTTGGCTGGAAACTCTCATATGGGACGATCGAATTCAGTTTATAACTCAAAGTCGACTTGGATAAATCGAGATTTGAATTGCTGCATTAGAAGGGAGTCCATCCAGTATAGCTCACATATTTACATCTTGAATACCGTTTTGGGTATGTTAATCACAACAATCTGATCAATTTCTTCATATTGGAACTGTGTTTGTTTTGAAGCCCTCTGACACGTTATCTTCAGCGACTTCTCAATATTCTTTGCTGATCAGACTTGGTTTAAAAAATTGACTATGAAAGGAATCTGACTGGTGCTTGTTACAAAGCACAAGCTGCGAAAGTACAGGGTTGATTCAAACTAGATTTGGCCCTGATCACCCATATACCGAGCTCGGCTGAAAGTCCCAACTTCATGCACTTATATCTCTTTTAATTCATTATATGATTCTCGTAAATTCTCACACTTCAATGTTGATGCTTATGACTTCAACTCACTCTCTATAGCAAGAACCCTCTTCATTAACAGTTCAATCTTTTCGTTGATTTCCTTGTCATTAGTTTCAACCATTTCTAATGCTTTTTGTAACGATTCTTCAAGACTCAGGGCGACGTCAAGTACAGATAACTTTGGTTGTTCAGGTTTGGCTTCTGGAGATGCTGATATAGACAGCTCAGATGTGATTTCCCCACCGTTCAACTGAGGAGTGGTAAGTCCTGGGACTGCAGTTTCAGAAGGAAAAGACATGAAGGACAGTATCAAGTTATTGTTTGGAGGTGTGGTGTGCTTAAAGTGCGATCGTGTCACGACTGATATTTGTTAACTCAAAAAACCATTGACCCTACATCACACAACCACTATGAAAGCACTGAAATGGCTCTTAGGGTTGGCTGGTCTTGTCAGCGCATTGACAGAAGAGCCTAAACTTTCCAAATATAAGATCAAATATGAAAACTCCAAAATTCCTGTCCAAGTTGCCAACGCATTTGTGAATTTGACAAGTGAAGAAGGATCATTTGAAATCGTCAGTATTGATAAAATTGATCGTAAACAAAAGTACTTGTGTCACTTGCCTAAAGAACAAACCATTGATGAAACGGAAAGTCATCCCAATAAATTTATACCAAATAATGCTGGGAATTCTACGGATAAAGGATTGATAGAAAATGCAGTGAAGTTAATAACGTTATCGTTTTCAAGAAACGACTGTATTTTTGAAATAAATCTCAATGGAGGATACTGGACATATGGGTATTGTTTTGGAGATAAGATTATTCAGTTCCATGAAGATGTGCTGCATTTCCTTAAAACTAGGAAGCATAAACCAGAATCTCCTAATTTTATATTCACATTGGGAAGATTTAAAGGAGTACCAAGGATTAAAGCCAAGCTCAAAAATCAATCTGGTGACCATTATAAGAAGTTAGATCCTGATGACTTCTGGATTCAAGAGGATGTGGTGGATCAATTATCTGATTCTGGAACTGGGATCCAGTACAGCCACCAAAAATCTATCAAGCATACCCTTCACAATGGTGGAATTTGTGATTTGACTCAGGAGCCCAGATCAATTGATGTTGTCTACAAATGCGACCCAAAGAATAACTTTGGAATCCAGATCTTGGATCTTCAAGAGTACAAAACGTGTAAATATGAAGTGGTGATAAATGTTCCAAAATTATGCAGTCTCGAAGAGTTCCGGCCCAATAATATCGAAGAGAAGGTGATAGACGTTACATGCAAAGGCATTGACACTGAAAACAATTCACCAGCTACCAGTGTAGTCGAGACTGATTTTTACGAGTTCAAAGAAATTATCGAAGAAAGACAATTATTTTTGGCTTCACCTGGGTATAAAATCAATATGGAAGATTATTGGTTGAGTCCCTGTGGGTCCGGTTTCTATCTTGGTCGAAGCAAGCTAGCTTACGATGTACCTACTTGGCTGGATAAGACTTTGTTGATTTATAATGGAAATTGGGAGAGTACTAAAGATCTACTAGCCAAAGTAGGTAGCATGCTTCAAAAAGTGCTTGATCAGAAAATGTTCTCTCCTATCTTCATCGATGAACAAACCGTATCTCCATTGAGCTGGAAAGATTCATTTATTGTATGGTACGAACTATTTGACTTTTATGGAAACTTTATTTATTATGTCAGGGTATTCCGAGACGGTAATGATAAGAAGAAGCAGTTAGATCTTCAAATAATCGACCCAAAGACAATGATTGATCAAGATGGTGATAAGGTTGAAATGCCTGAATTTGATGCCATCAATGAGCAGTGGAATTTTGAGAAGTTTTACCGGCCTACTGAAGAGGAAAGACTCCTAGAATTGGATATAGCTCAAATAGTTACACTGTCAAGCGCCATAGTCGATTCCACTCACATCGACTCCGTGAAGAAGGAGATTATAGAAGATATTGTTTCTGAGATCGAACTTGTTGATCAGGAATTCCTTGAACAATTACATGAATTCTTAATTTCCAAAAGGGAAAGTTCCAACTCCGAATTAAGCAACGATAATGATAATGATGCACAAAACTTGAAATCAAATACTGAAAGTACTGATCAAGAAATCGGACCAGAACATGATGAATTATAGTTAGGTACCACCCTTCAAATTTACGCGCATTTTGCATATACGGGGTAATTTTCAGCCCGGTTCGCAATGAAAAAATGTATAGCCATTAATAAAAGCGTAGCCCGATTGAACAGGATTCATTAGATAAGAAGGATATCGATCATCAAGGCTCTTGATCCAGTTACTTGACCATACGAATTACAGAGCGAGGACCAGTCATCCCGAACCAATAAGCTCAAAATTCGCAGAATCAGTCGCATCATTCGATTATAACCACGATGGTGTTAGTACAACGCATCAGCAAAACGGTTGTCAAGCAACCAACATCCAAACGTAACTTTTCATTCCTTTGGAAGCTATTGGCTCTTGATAACGGAGAGAAGAAAGAAGTGGAAAGAACGTTATACAAATGGGATGAATCTCCTTACGAGGATATACGTACTCGTGCTGCGTTTATTAGAACCAAAGCACTTTGTCCAGTGACCAATGAGCCTGTTAATTTCGTTTGTCCTTATTCCGGTATCCCCACTCATGCATCAGAAGAAGCCTGGAGAAATGATGAGCAATATCACAGCAAGCAAAAATACAAATTATTGAAAAAAGTGAATCTTTACGAACATGATATTAGATCAGGGCGTAAATTCGATGAGTTTCTTTTCCCCGGAGAACAACCAAAAGAATATACCACCAACTTGTCGAACTGGGATACTTTTTTCTATACCAGAGATTTTTCTCCTATGAACACCGAATTTAATTTGGCTGCTGCTACGAAAGTTTTAACCTATCCTATCACTATTGCAGCCAATTTGCATAAGCTCTCACCTTACGGGGTCGAGCCTAAAGGTGCATTGACTATTGAGGGATTGAGATCTTTGGCCGCTTTAAGATATACCTTATATCCACCATATACTAAATCCACCGAAGCAGTTTCATTCAAGGAAAGACCAATGAGAATATTTATTGTTGGTGCAAAGATGGAATCAATGCTTCCAGGCTATGTTTGGAAACAGTTTGGTTACTTGTTTCCCAATATCAAATTTGAAATTCATTTAATCGGTCCTGAAGCCTATTTTGATAGAGAAACTAGATCTTTCGGACCTACCGACGAACCACATGGCCGTCCTTTGGTCAAGAGATTTGATGAGCAAATCACCCTCCATTATCACACCAAATATTTCCATGAACTTTATGCCCAAGGTGATCTTTTCCCCTTCGACCCATACTTGGACGTGTTTTACTTGTTCCATCCAGGTTTCACAACCGCCGACTCCATCTACTGGGATAAAGCATTGAAGGGACTATTGGACTCAAAATGTATGATTTACCTCACTGGGTACCATGAAAAAGATATCAACAGAGAAATCAGCTGGTTGGAAAATCATGAGTTATACGAAGAAATGGATGTCTTGATGAACCAGACTGATAACTTGTTTGCATGTACCAAGCTTGATTTAGTTGATATCAATCCTACTGAAACTTTCAACAGTAACAGTAAGATTTTCGCTTTTAGAGGAAAGAGATACCATGCCATCAAAAAGTGATTGTGTCACCTGTATATACACCCGTTTTTGTGTATGATATCCTGTAAATATAGTACGAAAGAAGTCAGTACGCCAAAATATAGTCAGTCTAGTTACATAATTTATCTTCAAAAATATGATATATATTTGTAGGTATAAAGGTTGCAAGCTTGGTCACGTGAAGATGCCTTCCGACTTAGTGAGACAATGAACAGCACACGAACTATAACTACAAGCCATATATCAATCCAGGGGCAACTGAATTTAACTGGAGATGGACACTCCTTTCGAAATCGTACTAGATGTGGAACAGATCAACGTTTCAGAGACCGCACCTCCCTTGTTGGGAGAAAAGTACAAGATCAATGCTACGTTAAGTCATACGATAGCTAGTTTGAAGTATCTGATCTGGATCTTTTCCGAAAACAATGCATTAAAACCCCTCTTTTTATCATTCAAGTATAATGGAAGAAAACTCAGGGATGAAGAGAAGCTATACGAAGCTTTGGAGATGTATGGAGAACCTCAAGAAATTCCTGGTGATTTTGTCTTACAAGTTGATTACCAATTATTTAATTATAAATACTTAGGATCCAGGGATCCCGTGGAAGAGTTATTTGATGTATCCATTCGAATTAATATCCAAAGAATTTCTAAAACTATCAAATTGAGAGAACCGTTATCCACATCAATAGGTCTGCTTAAAGATTGGGCCATTGATTTAAGAAAAGATGACGAATCCTCAGGATGGAATCGCGATACCATAAAATTAAGATTGGAATCTACGGATGAAGTTTTCGAAGATGATGATATGAAATTATCGCAAGTATTGAAGCTAGATGTTCCACCTTTCCATCCAGTAATTTTCGATCTTGAGTATCATCCACCACCCCTCCCAACATTTAATCCGGCAATGTCTAGAAGATTCCATATAAAAGTTAATTCTGATCTTATACAATTAAAGCAAGAAAGGTGTTTGTTTGAAGTGAACTTTTCTACTACTCTATCAGAATTAAAAAGTCATATAATAGAGAGAGTTGATGAATTTTCAATCAGAAGAACATTTGAAGAAGAGGTTAACCTTTACTACGAAAACAACTTACTTGAAGGGACTGGTTCTCTAATAGATGCATTAGGATTAACTGAAGATTCATTTCCCTTGATACGGATCATTCAATTGAAGGTCGAAGTCTTGCGTGCTGCAGCTGGTACTAGCAGGATTTTGAGTTCGGAGTTTTTAAACGATTTGAGCAGACCCAATCGATTTGAATTTTCTCCAAACAATCCAATCAATGAAGATACCCCACAAGAAACCCAAGAAAGAACTTTTGAAGAAACTAATGGGTCGGAAGCACCTGCGAGTACCACTCTGGAAACAACTACACCAACTGTCACTCCTAATCAAAATGGAATACTCCCTATTGAACCAGTAAGGATAAGATTGGAAAACGGAGTGGAATGGAACATGGTTGGTGATGCGTACGAAAGAATTCGTACCAATGAAAATACCATTACAGATACTAATACACAACCTCAAGAATTGTTGGTCAGCCAATCAGACATATCGGGATTGGATTATGAGTTGAGCCTCCAAATTGGGGATCAAGTCAAGAAAGTTACCTTAAACACTTCACAATGCATAATCGTCGATCAAGGAAATCACACCCCCTATTTGTTAGTGAGTCCATCCGGAGCATCAAAATTATGTAGGTGTTTCCTGTTGCCCGATGGATCTACCCTTATTCAGCAGGTCAAGGTATTGATGTACGAGCCCACAAGAGTAACTAGACCATCTGACATACCCGCTAACTCTCCACCGACTCCCACACCTACACCCACAGCAAATGCAACGATACCTGCAGCTCGTCCGGCTTCTATTGAAAGTGGTATAGTAGATTTATTTCGGTGGTTGGGTCACTTGTTTGGAAGACACGGAGCGGGGACTCGATCGGCATTGTTTATCATCAAGGCTTTAGTGCTTATGCATTTTATGGGAATTCCTATTCCCATCCTGATCTTGCATGTATCTATTGTGGGTGCATTTGGTTTATTTTACATCTTTTTCATCGTGGGAGGGGAAGTTTCGACTCACATAGAACAACAATTTGCAAACAATGAAAACCAGTCCTGGTTTACGAGATGGATTTTACGATTTGCAAAAGTTACTAGATTTACAAGTGAGATTTCGATAGGGCCGCTAGCTTCTATCAGAGATGAAATTATAACGATTGCAGTAAGTCGAACTCGTGACCATCAGTACATATTTGAGAGTCGAACCACCAGATATTTCCGCAAAACATGGTTCCATATTACTAATATGATAGTGAACGCATGGAAAGACGTTGTTTTATGGTTCATCACTTTAGTCCCTTCATGGGAGTTCAAAGTAGTTGAAGCAAGTGAAAAATGGAAGCGGGAAGAGATGGACGATTTGCATCACAGGATTGAGTTATTATATGAATTATTTCAATTGGTGATTGAACAGCACGATCAAAAGTTTCAGGGTCACTTTCAATTTCCAAACGGCCTAAATTACCACAAAGTCAAAGAGCTTCTTGATAATGATGAATTTGAAATATTTGCTGAAGAAAGGGTAGGTGAAGGATTTACCCGTGAGGTGGAACTGGAACCTGAGTTGCAGCCGGAAAACATGTCAGAAGCCGAAATTTACGAAAAGAAATATCAATTATGGTTAGATTTTTATGTCAGACTTTTCATCAACAAAGAATTATTGGAGAAGGCGATTGCAAGCAATGAACCGCACTTATCACCCGGAGTGCCTCGACTGGACTCATAGTTGCACATCTCAGTCCATTGAATATCCATAGTTAGTAATTGCAAATTGTTATGTCTACTATTGTAATGTAGTGATGGTTGCGAGCCAAGTCGGGTATCTGCAGCCGCGAAGTTTGCAACGAGTATGTCCCAAACATCTTCAAAGATCCTGAGAGGAGACCATTAAAAAAACGACATAGACCTTTCGGAGAGTATTTTAGGGCCATGGACTGGTAGAATTAGTCAAGCATTTTTGCATTTTTTAGGAGTAGACACTACAACACAGACCGAAGTCCTTCGATCTTTATTTAACCAAGCTAGATTATTCGATTATTCTGATTGACGCAAATTGGAATGCGCTTAATCAGTACGTATATTACACACGTGTTGAGTAATCGACAGTACAGGTGGGTAGCCGGGTGGTGTTATCTCCATGACAATCGGGCGGGGCCCGACTTGAGGTGGTACCATTATCATGAATAGACGAATAAGGTTCACTAAAAATTAGGAGCCCAGTCAGTTACCTAGATTAACTCAGGCGGCTCATACTTTTAAAACCGGGATGTACCATTAGTCGGGAATTATGGTGCGGGCTCTTATCTTCTATGCATGAAAGTTACCGCATTAGGTCGCGGAAATCGGGTACTACGCGTTATTGTCGTATGTATCTTCTCACTGTTGATGTTTCAGGAGGCTGCAATTTTCGAGCGTGTCGGATGATTGGCCATGAGTGCTGCAACTAATCCGGTTGCAATTTTTACCGACGGCTCTTCATTCTAGCCCTAGACTTCCTCAACAGTATAAATATTCACCGATCTACTCTTACTTCTCATCATCAACCAGATCTTCTAACTACTCAGTCCTTCGTTTACAATGCAATTCACTACCGTCGCTATCTTCGCCGCTGCTGCCATCGCCACCACCGTCACCGAGACCCACTCTTCCGAAACCTTGGTCACCATCACTTCTTGTGAAGACTCCGTCACTGACTGTCCAGCTCACCACGTTGAACAATCTACTTCTGCTGCTCCAGCTAACGAAACCATCAGTGTCACTTCTTACGAAGGTGCTGCTAACTCCAAGTACGCTGCTGCCGGTGCTGCTGCTTTAGCTGCTGGTGCCTTGTTGGCCTTGTAAGCAGTTGTCTAATATTGTAAAGCCATGTCAGGTGACTGTGTGCTCATTGTATATTAGGTTAATAATTTGATAATAAATTTACTTCGGAATAAAAAGACCAGTAGATGAAATTGACTGATGAATCTAAACTGTTTCATCATTCAGTGTATACTGTTGTGGGACAAATCCCCTATGGAAAAGTAACTACTTATGGTAAGTAATGGATTGACTTGTTCTAGCTCTAACTTAAGGCCATATAGCGTACCTTCTCAATCGACCTCAAAATTCTCGTCAGGTGGGATCGTCACTTAAACATGCTAATACCATCATAAAGTTACTATCTGAAAACGAAGAATTGGGTTACTCTAATGAGACCCTACCATGGTGGAGAGTTATTCTGAGTAGTGGCGTTATATCTCCCAGAGCTACCATGGGGCAGTTTTTACAGGCTACTAAGATTAAGGAAGAGAATGTAGTGGTGGACAACCATAAAGTCGATCTACACCAATATGGATGGTTTCCAGAAGAAGTGGACTTCTAATCATAAATAGTCTATTTATCGTATCATCATCTATTATATACATTATTGAGTCATAGGACTCGGACTTTTGGATTTCTTAGCACTCTTGTGCTTGTTGGGTTTTTTCCCATTTGTAACCACTTTTGAGCTGGTTTCTTTAGTAGTAGTATTGGTGGTTTTAGTTGGTTTATCCTTGAAATCTTTTTGCTTACTTGGCTCTTTTGTTTTCTTCTTAAGTTTAGGCTTTGGCTTGTTGGTTTCTGGCATTAATCCCATTTGCTTTTGTACACGTAATGTTTCTTCTTCCCACCATTTAGCAAATTCTTGCTCTTGTTGAATCTCTGCAAGAGTTTTGCGTTCTGTTTCTTCAAGTTTGGCCCTTTCCACACGAAGCGATTCTTCAATCATGATTTGTGTAAGTGAGGGTGTTCTGGTTTGTGAAGTACCATTTGTTTCTGTAACATCTAAACTATCCGTCAGTATTTTATTCCTGGGCAATTTAACTGAATTCTTCAGGCTCCCGAGTTTAGGAAGCTCACAAATTTGTTCAGTGACTTCCTTTTCGACAGTGTCCACAGACCATGGATTAACAAATGCTCCTGGTGATTCAACAGACTCTCGCAGATCACTATTTTGTTCCATTGCCATTCTCTTCTTACGTTCCTTTTGAGATAACTTGATAATGGGCCCAATCTTAATCTTGGACGAGCTAGCACTCCCTTTTCTAGTCCAGTCTGTAGACGAGTTTAAAGAAGGTCGGGCGAGTGTTGTTGGTGTTGTGCTTCCAAAAAGTGGCTTTGCTGTAGATTTGGAGGCCCAATTTGACAAAGGACTTAAACCTAATACTGGCTGATTTGGTTCTGTAATTTTATTTTTAACATCATTTAATGCTGGGAAGTGTGAATGACTTGGTACTGGCAGATTAATTTGCATGCCGCCCACGGTAACTTGAGGCTTGGTTACAGACTTGCTGGCAATTGAGTTAGAGGTGGTTGAAGAGATTGATGTGCTTCCTTGCGTCCAAGGTGGAGTAGGTGAGAGGCTAGGTGCAGTCGACTTTGATTTGCGTCTACCTCCACGTTGGACCACTTCAAATCCATCTCCATCTACTTCATCGTCATTCTTATCTTCGAAAACAGTTGCTGTGATTGGGTTTTCTTTGTCACGAACTTGAATACTGTTTCTGAAGTCAAGGATATCATTGTTAATAGTAGAGCTCTTTCTTGAATTTTTCCGATCCCGCTTCTTTTTACCTTCTTTAACACCAGAGAGTTCATATTTCACATCCACCAAAGGTTCAAATCCAATACATCCTTTTCTGTCAGATATGAAAATTTCATTATACTTCGATATGTTCTCCATATAATCGGTTAACAAAACTGCTGAATCTCTCTCGAACCAATTGGTCAACATAGTTTGGTTCAACACTCCGCAATCATCAGAAAAGTCTATCGACTTGCAGTTTTGAAAGTAAATAATTTGGATTTCAAGCTTTTGCATCAAGTCCAATGAAATATCAATAAACGAGGAGTCGAAAAGCAATATCTCTAAATTATTATAGATATACCAACAACAATTCATAAAAAGCTTTTCAGCCGATAAAAAGTCTGCGTGAGTCAACAATATTAAAACATTCTCTAAAGTAATGAGGTCGCTGAGTACCACTTGACATAATGCCTTGACTTGGAACAATAATAATTCATCAGCGACTTCAATTAATTCTAAAATTTCATTAATATACTCATCGGTTTCGGAAAACGGATAGTTGAAATTCAAGACGTCGTCACCAGTTGCTCCATATATATGTTTCAATATAGCTTTGAATGTGCTCGTTTTGACATCAGTAAAGTCAAGATATTCGGTGCCATCTTGATCCCATCTACTTGAAAGAAGTGTTTCAAAATATGCAGATCTGGCTCTCAAAATGAATGAATGACATCTGATTTCACCATCTGACAATCGGATTATAATATCCCCCGTATTTTCTTCAACTGATTTTGCAAATGTATCTGTAATTCCAAGACTGTTGCTACTTTCATATATTTCAAAGATGTTCTTCAAGTGATTAACTTCCAATACTACTTTTCTTCTCAAACTAGCGAGTTCCATTCCCGAACAATCTAACAGATTTAAAATATGGTCAGCTGGATCCAAGGTATGATTGCAATAAGTGAAATGTAAGAATATAACCATGGATATAATATGGATTGAGCTTTGAATTTCTAAGGTATTTTCGTTCGATAAATATTTTGCCTTAAAATCTCCACCACTGACAAATAAATCTTCAGAAGTATTTTTATCAAGGAGTTTCGCCATTGGCTTAGATCTCAACATCAATATAATCTTATGAAAACCAATTCTAAACTCTGGTCGATCTTTGAAGGTAATGTAACAATCAAATCCTCGGTTGTCATCATCAGAATCTTTGATGAATTTCTGCCTGAACTGGTCTTTCGTAAAGATACAAGCTGCCAGAACCGTGGTACAATTGAGATCATATGTTTGAGACACTATTGGCTTATGGTTTCGCCGAGTATCATACTTCTTATCATAATTTTGTTTAAGAAGATCGACCACATCATCTTCCTTGTCAATAATTTCCAATTCCTCATGGTCATCTGAGCTCGATTTTTCAGGATAAAAATAATTGGTAACATATGTTTTATAGTTGTGATCTAATGTAAGCAACTGATCTTGCTTTCTGTAAGTATCAGCATCGTTAACATAACTCAAATATCCAAGATCACTCATGAAATCATTTTTTTGTAATTTAATTGGCAACAAATCAATATCATCTCTGATAAAGCCAAATGAAGAGAAAGTAGGGTCGCAGAAGACTTGTACCACTTTATTCAAATTGTCTAATCTTTTGAATTTATTTTTAACAATTAGGTTAGGTAAAGATAATTCAGACATGGATTGCTTTCTTTGTTTAGATTGACTTGATTTAATAAATACTGAACCATTTCTAGTACAAAGTACAACCGATCCATCAAAAGACGCACTCATATCAGTCACAACCATATCATGGTCATATGCTCTCCAAATTGAGGTATATTTTGTATTCTTGTAGTCATCGGAGTTGAATGAAAAGGTCATTACATCTCCATTGTCAAGCAAAATCACACAGAAGCTCGGGCTTTTACATACGATCTTTCGAATCAGCAATGCTTTGGTAAGACTCGTTGGTTTGAAAGTGTCGAAATGCTTATCATGAGATCCTCTCACGGGAATCTTAGGAAGTTTGTAGTGATGATGCTGGTAATAAACATGGATGTCATTTTTATCAGTCACCACAAGAGTACAAAGTTCGCATGTTTCCACTAGTTTCACATTGTCCCTTAAAGATATTGCTTTGGGTGTGGATTGTATTTCTCCTTTGTGAATTGTATCATCAAATTTGAATTCCACATGTGAACCACTAGTAAAACCCATTTGACCAATATTCAATCCCCAAAAGAACAATTCAGTTTCTGTAAATGCCACGGAATGGATCTTGGACGTAGCCACACCTTTAATTTCTTTCAGATTCTTACGCAAATCACCACCAACAAAAGAAGGACTCATTTCAAACTTTTCGTTGAATCCACGGCTAGATGATTTAGAAGAAGAATCGAACCCTAATTGGTTGTAGTTATTTAAGCCCCAAGCAAAAATAGTATTATCAGTAGTAACCACAATAGTATGATTATTATGAGTAGTCACAGATTTTACAGGAATTCCCAAATCTATTTGTCGGAACTTAAAGCAATCACTCAAACTTCCTTGACCTAATCTTCCTCTTGACCCTTTACCACACGAGAACAACGATCCCGAGGTGGTTAATATTAATGCATGATATTTTGATAACGCAATCTGTTTGTAACGAGGCTTCTTGAGTATTTCTGATGAGTCAGTGTGAGTATTGAGATTGCAAAAGGAATTGTGGGATATTTTTGAGGGTACCGATCTATCAGTAGAATCACCAAACCCCAATTGATTACTACTGTTAGTACCATACATATAAACTTCACTTCCTCCTCTGGTAGGAGTCCAAGGCACCTGAGGCGACTTGATTGAAGCCCGTTGGTTTTTTTCTGTCTCATCGTGCTTGGTCTTAGTAAACCTGTACGATATATGGAATTCGTTCTTCTCATTGATATATTCAGGGATCCACACAAGATCCTTGAAATCATTATCCAAAAGTTGGATCGGATTATAACCACATCTATCCTTAGTCTTCAAGATGTCTAGAAACAAGGAGTTGTTCGCCAATATCAAATTTTGCTTCGCACTATTGCTCTTAAAGTATTCCAACAACGTTGTAAAGCATGCTAGTCTTTTATGGAAAATGATATAGTGTAGACAATTCCACCCGTTTTCGTAATCACACAAATTGAGTATATGCTTGACATTTGAATTCTTCAACAAATCTGCAAGAAAATCGCTTCTGTTGGTTAAAATGATAAGATGTAAAATTGTTCTACCAAAGACGTCTCTTTTGGCCAAAGCTTGTTTAGAAAGTTTCCATAATTTGGAAGGTTCGACATTTTGAGGTTCTTCTATAATCATATTGTTTACCACATTGATAGTTGTTGGGATACTAGTTAGAATGGGTTGGTTTGGTGTATTGTAATAGATGTATGAACGCGATCAAACGTGGGTAATATCGGATCATGTGATACCTATCATTAGATATTAATGTTTTTACCATTATAGAAACCAATCTTCTTATAATTCTCCCATACAAAGTATTAAGAACAGTTATTGATCATTTCACTTGATATTTGCAAAAATTTGCTTACTTCACCCTTCTCGTTCTCTTACACCATAATAATTACAATCGTTTATAGTTAAATAATACAATAGGCTGATTTATAAAGTGCACAGCACATTAAGCCTCTAATTTAATCTGTGATTTCTTGGGGCTTTTAGATGAAGTCTTTGGTTTAGAATCTTCAGTTCTTAATGGTGGTACTTTATTCTCAATATTAGTGGTACCCTCATGATCATCTGGTAAGAAAAACCCATTGGTAACAACTTTCTTTTTGACAGATGAGATTTTACCCGTAGGTGGCAAACGGGGTCTGATATTTCTTTGTTTCTGGGGAAGTTCTTCATCTTCAATTAAAACCAATGCATCATTAGGTGGTAGTTCGGTGGATTCGCCTTTCTTCTTTTGCATTTTTATGAAATGAGCTCTGGATTTTTCACAAAGTCGGTTGTAAAATGGTTTAAGTAATCCGATTTGATTTTCCACAGTGCTGACATAAAGGTTTTCTGGTTCATAATCCTTCAAGTCTTCATACTTATTACCCTTATTAGCCACACCAGTACTACTGTAGGAATTATGTAGTCTAGAGTGTAACAAATAGATTGGAATAGATGTACTTAACATATTGTATTCTTTATCCAATCCCAATTGTTTGAATCCAAAAAAGTCATCACCAAGATCACTTGAGAAGTCTCCAGTCATAAATTGTTCACTGTTATCCTCAAAACTTCTTTCATTGAAATTTTCCAAACCTGGTCTCAATAACTCTTTTAAGAAATTAGACAATTTACTTCTTAAATCTTTAAGTTTATCTTTTTGTTTGATTATTCTCTCTTGAACATAAGTGTATAAATCATCAGGCTTATCCACACCATTCTCAAGTAATGATAATAATAACACTTCCCTTGAGCTTAACTTATTGGTTGAATTAGATTCAGTATGCAATTTTAAAGACTTTACTAAATTACTCAAATAACGTTCAGCAATTTGTGTTAAAGTGTTTATGGCATTTGGTTGGGTAGTTTCAAATCCAGTTTGCATTGCTATTTTAGCAACATTTCTTCTCAAAACTGCAAATTGAATATCCTCTTCATAAGGGTCATGATTTGGCAATTTAGATGCTGAATCAACATCTACTTCTTTAAGTGTCTCGATTTCAGGTTGCTTCATTTGAGTATGATGTACGAATTGTTGAGTTTGCATTTGACGAATCAACGAAATCTTGAAACAGATTTTTTTAATCTCTTGCATCTCAGTGATGTTCTCAAAATATATTTTATTCAAACCAGAATCTGTTGGAAGTACAAAACCTGATTTGATCTTAGATGCGTCACCCTCCGCTTGCTGTAAGTATATATCTACCAATCTTTCCTCTCTTTTTTCTTCTTCTTCCTTGTCAACACCTTTATATTTGAATCCTGGTATACCTCCAGTAATATCATATTCCATAAGGTATGGTTCATCATTCTCTAATAAGTTATTAGACTTTGAAACCACTTCCCTATTTGATAAGTATTCATTGAAGTTTTGCATTCCAACAGGTTTTCGAATTATTGCTCTTGCATTGGGACGAAGATGGTTATGTTCATCGAACAATTCTGCACGCTGGGCACAATAATTGGCTCTTGATTTTGCTGTAAGAGCTCTCCAAGCTTGTAATTCTGGATCAAATTCATCTTCATCTTCTTGAATGGGATTATGATCCCCATTAGCATTTTCACTTTCTTCCTCTTCCTCTTCTTCTTCATCAATTGACATATTACCATTTTCAAGGGCTGGGGTTTCAGATGTAGCTTTATTAACTTCGGGAGATGCCATTTCCGAGACTGCTGCACTTATTGGAGAATTTGGATCGGTTTCTGTTTTGATTTGGTCCTGCCTTGTTCTTTTTCTACCCTTTTTCACGGCCTTCCCACCAGCCAGAGGAGTTCCTGGTCGTAAATCAATATCCTCCTCTTCCAATTCTATATCTGATCTGTTTCTGATTGTAATGTTGGGAATTGTGGGTGCCAATTTCGCAGTCTTTTTTTGCATGGCGATTGCATGCGCTCTTATAAAATGTTTTGGATCTGCGTTATATGTTAAACAATTGGACCAAATAAGATTGACATCATCAAGAAATTCCTGTTTGGAATTGTAAGCTAAACTTTTTAATTTCTTCATGATTGTATTAAGATCCATAGGTTTCTTGATGATTAATCCATAATTGGGTGCTTCTCTTTTTGAAACTTTATTTAAAAATGGTGTCGAATGTTCCGTATAACCTCTTAATTCCAAAACGACTTTTTCACAGGCTTCGTAAAGTTCTTCTTGTCCTACCCTATCATCGTTGGCCCACTTTCCTCTGTTCTTTCTAACGTCCATGAAAAGTGTCCTTAATTCATGATCATTCAAAGGAACACTATCTCTTTGCAGTTGAATCGTACTCAACAAGTGTTGTAATGAAGTGCTGGCTGCACCTAAATTTATCTCCATACTACTGGAGGAATTGTCGTTGGTCCCATTCAAATCACTACCTGCTCCATTAAGGTTGGACTCCTCATTGTCGGTCTCTTTAGAATTTTCGAGTTGCAAATCGGATTGTTCCAACTTTCGACGTTTTAGTAAAGTTTCACGATCATATTCAAAATTGTGATACACTTTGTTGAATTCTTTAATTAAAGTTTCATTCTCCTTATTGGTGGCAGCTGAGGGGGAACTTGGTAATGGTGATTGCTCTTTAAATGAATCATTCGCTAAGTTTGGTGTTTCCAGTTTTTCTTCAGTAACAGAAGTAGCCTGTGACATATCATTAGCGGGTTCGTCATCATTAGTTACTTCTGATTGCTTTAAGAGCGAAAGTGGAATTTCCAAAACCACTTGCTTTTCATCATTAAACACAACCGTTAAACTTCCTATATTATTCGTCTCATCAACTTGGTCTGGTTGTGTTTTATTATTTGTATTTGAATCGTCATCATCATCATCGTCATCATCATAATCATCTTCCTCCTCCCTTACTGCTGGTTGAGTCTGTAGCTTTTCTTTTAATTCGTCCTTCTCATTTGAATCATCCGATATCTTGTCCAATGAATCGATTAGTTCATAATCATCAGTCACTTCTTCGATATTATTCACAGATTGGTCTAAATCCTTTGAGCTATAGTAAAAATCAATAGCTTTTTCCCATAACAAATAACGTATGTGAAGAGCCAATAATTTTATCATATTAGAACCTTCTTCAAATAAATTTTCAGGGCTCTCTTCTTGGTTTTCATTTGTGGCTATATCATTTTCTTCATTCTTCGACGCATCTTGTTTCACTTCTTCTTCCTGCTTGACTTCTGAACCTTCCTTCGATTCAGTTTCAGATTTATCAGTTGGTTCTTCTTGGATATCTTTTGAATTATTCTCTTCTTTTTCGAGGTTGTCGTTGCTGGTTGGTTCCACCTTAACCTCTGGTTTAGACTCTTCACCGATATCATCCAAAAACTGAACAAAACAGTTACCTTCAAGGAAATTATACCATATATCAAAATTGTCCAAATCAATTATGTACTTTAGTATTTTGAACTGGGCTTCGTTCAAGAATGACTCGAAAAACTTATTTGCATCTAACTTCTTAGCCAACTCAAATAGCTTTCGAGTATTGTTGAATTCAAATGCTGATAGTCTATCCATGATTTCTGTGCTCTTGAGATTTGATATGATAGATTTTGAAGTTGTTCCGTTAACGATTGAACAACCTTTTGAAACTGCTCCAGTTGTAAAACACTAGATTATGGGTTATAGTGTAGTAGATGAAACTCCGATCTTGTTGCGATGTTACTTCACCAATTTCGATAAACTCGCGAGTTGGATTACTTGAGTTGATGAAAGTTTTGAATTCAAGCGTATGATTCACAGTAAAGACCAGAACAACTTATGCCAGGTCAATCTCAAATTGATGATTCCACAATACACCTTGGATAGCTTACACCGATATAGATGGATGAATAATGTGGATGGATGATTCGCTAAACACCTACCGTTGATATCTGGTATGGCTATAGATTTTTTCGATTTATTTTTGTGCTCACAGTAGAGGGGAGGAAAGAGAGATGAACGAAAACGTCAAGGTTAAGGCATATAAGAGAAGTTGAGTAAGAAGTATTAGTTATCAAAACGTCAACTAGTGAGCAAAACTGGCTAAGCAATGTTATACCCACTCTTTACTCATTATTATTATTAGTATTATTATCTTATACCATGATTTTTATTTTATGGATATAATATGCTATTGTTGCCGACTCCACATATTTGGTTACACTACATGATTACTTATTATGACTTGATCCATTAGTATGTACCTATCCTATGAAGAGGTATAAAATTATATATAATCCAAACACATCTAACATATCTGGTCTATCAATAATTCATTTTTCATAAGGGGTTGTTTGCTTAAATAGCATACTTCTTGGTCCATTCTTTGGCGGTGGCTTCATACTTAGCTCTATCTTGCTTGTAAATATGGGCTATTTCTGGAACCAAAGGATCATCTGGGTTAGCATCAGTCAAAAGAGAACAAATGGACAACAATACCTTAGAGATGGTCAAGGCTGGAGACCATTGGTCCTTCAAGATGTCTAGACAAATGTTACCATTACCGTTGATATTAGGGTGATAGATCTTGGTAGTGAAGGCAATCTTTGGTGGCTTGAATGGATAGTCAGTTGGGAAATGAATGGATAAGAAAAACACACCTCCAGCATATGGTGAGTCTGGAGGACCCATAATGGATGCTTGCCAATGGTATAAGTCATCACCCACTGGTCCGGCAGAACATGATGAGGGTGGATCTCTAAATGTTAGTAAGCAGTTCGGTGGCAACCATAAGGACCAAACCAACTAAACTATATGGAATGAAGAACCAACCCCGTAAGTTAACTTGCTTGTGGGGCTAGTGGTTGAATAGCACCTGTTAAAGGCTGGAGCTGAGTGTGGCAAGATCCGGCGTTTAACCATACTTCGTCCATTCCAGTTGAGTCCGTTCTGATCCCAGATTTGAACAAGTACATACCTTCCTAAGTCTGTCAACTCCTTGTTAATACGTTTTAAAGACATGATGTTTGATTATTGTATGAGGTTAGCTAATGGAAAATCAACTAGTAATTAATTCAAATGAATTCCGCTGTGGAAGAATCACTAGTATGAGGGTGAGGTGACACACTACACTAAGCAAACTGCATATTATTGGGCGCAACCTGTAAATTCGGTGGAACGTCATGGAAACTTTTGGTTGGCTCCAGCCATGTGGTAGTGTACACAACCACAACCAACTCCAGTGTCGCGCGATCACACCAGTCACAACCGACCTCCCCAAAGCAGAACTGTTCCAGATCCCACTTTAGATGTGTTGATTTGACCTCTAAACGATAACTCGATCTAGTCACTCGGTTTTATACAGTAACCATTTGATCATCCAAAGGACAAAAGAGTTTAATGTTTACCTACTTTAAATTTATAACCCATTTAGTCCAAACACTTTAGGTTACGGTTACTGTAATTACCCCACCAAACACCTTCAGTATCTATGAAATAAATCATAAGGCACTTTAGGGTATATGTTTATTAAGTTTTAACTGTTGTAACCCCACTCTAGTTCTCGCTATGAATCCGGTAATTCCCAAAACGTACAATCAATCTTTTTTTCGGTGATCTTATCGGACCGGAAATCATTGTGAACTAATCTCTCCAGACTAATTATATTGTCACTTTTATGTGTATCCCATCTCGGCTTCTATAATACCTCTCTAGAGGCTTGTATTAAATGTTGGTCACTTTCAATTCAAAAAAACGTCAAAACAATAGCGATGCTGATCGGTCGCCTAAAGTCGCTAAGGTTAATTGTGAGGTAGCCACTGATCTCAATACAGAGAAAGATCTTCATTCAACTTCGATCGATTCTACGGTTGGACCTTCTTTCAAGCTCATCAATAAGTCCAGTGACTTTTTCAAAACTAAATCTTCCAAAAGATCAAAGAATGGTTGTCTTACTTGTAAAATTAGAAAGAAGAAATGTGATGAAGTAAGGCCTTCATGTTCAGGATGTTCAAGATTAAATAAAGAATGTGTATGGATTGACTACGAAACTATGACTGAGAATGAAATTAAGATGTTGAAAGAAAAGGCTGAAAGCGATGAAAAACGTCAAAAACTTCGAAAGCGTAAATCCAAATCAAATTCTGTTTCGAACCAATCGTCAGATAAAACAACATCTACTGAATTCATACTGAACAACATTATCAAACTTGAAATGGACGAAATGAAACATTCAACATCTCAAGCAACTTATTCTTCAATTCATTCCCCAAAATTTTCTGATCATAGCAGTCCTAACGAACCTCTTCAGGTATTCAGATATAGTCATACCAATTTGCGCTCAGCTCTGGATGGATCTCATTTATATTCATCAAATGAGACATCAATTCCTCAACTACTCTCATTGCACAATCATGGGGGCCTGCAATTTGATGCAGCATTGAAGAGTAATCTTAATCTTCTTGCAGAAAGTGCAAGCCAAACTGCTTCCCAAAACCATTCCACTAGCGTGGAAAAGTACAAGCCAACATCATCTCCATCATCTCCCTCCTTCTTATCATTCTTGAAAGATGCTGCTTCTCAAGAGACTCGAATAGACAAGTCCAATACTAAGCCTGGAAATGTCAAATACGAATCTGAGGTCATTGAGGAAGTCAACACTTCTGATTTAACTATTCAACTGCCCAATTTTGATAGCCAATTACAAGAGTTTACCAATATGTTTGGCAGTCCTCAGAGTCCCTACTTTAACCAATACGCACATCTTATGAGCCCTAATGGAGGTGAAATGATCCCTAATTTCAATTCAATCATCACTCCACTACCACCTCCACCTCCATCATATCTTCCTGAGTTGGCTACCCCAAAATATTCTTATTTATACAACTACTATGTGGAAACTCTTTCATATAAAATCTCCATTGCACCATCGTCACAAAATGAATCTAATTCTTACCAAAAAGTGTTCTTACCATTAGCACACAAGGATAAAGGTGTACTTTATGGTATTCTTGCTTGGGCTGCTTTCCATTTAAATGGAGAGTGGAAAGAGGAAGGAACTAAGTTAGTTGATATGGCCTTGGAGCATTTAATGAAATCTTTAACAGAGTTAAAGACCTCAAAAAATACAAAATCCCCTGAAGATCGTCAAGTCACAATTGTTAAATTGGCAACTCTTTTGATTCTTTGTGGAGCTGAGATATGTAAAGGAGATGTGCAAAATTGGTCAATATTCTTGAATTGGGGTTGGAAAATCCTCTACTCACATGGAGGTATTTTAAACTTCAATAGCCTGAAAGAAGAGCATTGGCTAATTTCTAACTTTGCATATCATGATTTATTGGCTAGTTCAACAGCAGAAAGGGGAACCTATTTCCCATCCAAAGACTATGAAACTATTTTTAGAGATGGAGCAGGATTTTCAAGAGGGAATTTGAATCCATTGCTAGGTGTGTCCAAAAACCTTTATAAAATTATTGGAGATATTAGTACTTTGGTTTTTGAAAGTAAGAAAATTCTTCAACGATTATATTCGGAAGGTATCATAGAAGTCGAAGAAAATAATGTGGTTGAAGAATCTCCAACATATACATCACTTGATATAGAATGTGCTAGTGATGATGGAAAATCAGAAACTAGTGAGCATGGTAGAATTAACAGAATGCTTTTCACAATTATTGAGAGAGCTAGAGTACTTGAACAAGAAATAGATACTTCACGTCCGGAACCTGAAGATTTGATTGGGATCACCGATTCTGAGCTTGAATGGCAACTCACACTTTTTGAAGCATTCCAATTAAGTGCTAAATTATTTTTGAAACAGTCGATATTAAAGTGTAATCCATCTATGCTTGAAATTCAAGTTCTCAACACTGATTTAATCAAATGTATAGATATTCTTTTGGGTACTCCAGTTCAAGCATCTTTGGTATTTCCATTATTTATGTCGGGAATTCACTGTGTTACAAAGCGAGACAGAGAAGTTTTACTAAAACGTATGACTGATTTAATGACGTTATATGGACCATGGAATATTCAAAGAGCAAAATATGTTGTGGAAAAAGTATGGGAACAAAATCCCAAGGGTGATACAGTAGTTGATTGGCAATCCATTTTAAAAGATCTTGGTTGGGACATTAACTTTGCATGAAGGTTCAGGGTATATTGTAATAATAGAGTTAAAATTAATCAAATAAATTAACTTGAAATAATATTAAAATAAATCATAATCATAATGGATTATTAAATAAATACATGTATTTTAAAGACTATCTTTCAGTAAATAAGGATAAATGTCAATTGTCCACGACACGTGACCCTCCCACCAAGATCTTACACAAAGATGGCGGAAAATTTTAGAGTGAGATGAGGGAGAATTTTTCAATTGTAACAAAAGCACCATTGTGTAGAATTTCCAAAAAACAGTTTGGTAACATTCGTCAACAACACATAAGTACAAGATGGGTGGATTGGATTACCTTCTCTTCGAAGAAGCTACCGGGTATGCTATTTTCAAAGTTTTAATTCAACAAGATGATATCGCTTCCAGAATGAGCGAAGTGCAAGAAGCTGCCAATGACTTATCAAAATTTTCTAAGATGGTTGAATTAGTTTCGTTTGCTCCATTCAAAGGTGCTGCTCAAGCTTTGGAGAATGCCAACGATATCTCTGAAGGTTTAGTCTCTGATTATTTGAAGTCTATTTTGGAGTTGAACTTACCAAAGTCATCGGCTAAGAACAAAATTTCTTTAGGTGTCTCTGATAAGAACTTGGGTCCATCTATTAAAGAAATCTTCCCATACGTTGACTGTATATCTGGAGAAATCGCTCAAGATTTCTTAAGAGGTATTAGAGTTCATGGTGCCAAATTATTCAAGGAATTACAAGATGGTGATATTGAAAGAGCCCAATTAGGTTTAGGTCATGCTTTCTCCAGAGCTAAGGTTAAGTTTTCTGTTCAAAAGAACGATAACCATATCATTCAAGCTATTGCTTTATTAGATCAATTAGATAAGGATATCAACACTTACTCCATGAGAGTTAAGGAATGGTACGGATGGCATTTCCCAGAATTGGCTAAGATAGTTCCTGACAACCATTCTTACGCCAAGTTGGCTTTGACCATCAAGGACAAGGCTTCTTTGACTGATGAATCTTTACATGATGTTGCTGCCATTCTTAATGATGATTCTGGTCTTGCTCAAAGAGTTATTGACAATGCCAAGATCTCTATGGGTCAAGATATCAGTGAAGAAGATATGGAAATGGTTACTAACTTTGCTGAAATCGTTGTTAACACCACTGAGGAACGTTCTAAATTATTCCAATATTTGACTGAAAAGATGAACACTGTTGCTCCAAACTTGTCTACTTTGATTGGTGAAGTTGTTGGTGCTAGATTGATCTCTCACGCCGGTTCTTTGACCAACTTGTCTAAGCAAGCTGCTTCTACTGTCCAAATTTTGGGTGCTGAAAAGGCTTTGTTTAGAGCTTTAAAGACTAAGGGTAACACTCCAAAGTATGGTTTGATTTACCACTCTTCATTCATTGGTAAGGCTGCTGCTAAGAACAAGGGTAGAATCTCTAGATTCTTGGCTAACAAGTGTTCCATAGCATCTAGAATTGATAACTACTCTGATGAACCAACTACTGCATTTGGTAACATCTTGAAGAAACAAGTTGAAGAAAGATTGAACTTCTACGAAACCGGTGCCGCTCCAATGAAGAACTCTGAAGCTATCAAGGCTGCTTTGGCTTTAGTTGGTGACCTTGCTGACGAGATCGAAGTTGATGAAGAAGAAGAAGACGTTAAGGAAGAAAAGGAAGAAAAGTCTGATAAGAAAGAAAAGAAGGAAAAGAAGGAAAAGAAAGAAAAGAAGGAAAAGAAAGAAAAGAAGGAAAAGAAGGAAAAGAAGCGTAAGGCTGAAGATGATGAATCCCCAAAGAAGAAGAAGAAGAAGTCTAAGGATTAATTCAAGAATATTCCTTGTTTTTCTAATGTAGTTTATTAGAACTACACTTTTGTAAACTAATATACTTTTTATTGCATGTTAATATATACTGAAACTGGAGAATACATCCTGTAGCGGAAAGCCTCGCCGGTGAAAGCACCTGAATCATTGTAAGAAATCAAACAACGATTAAAAAATATGCATTCAATCAATTAGTTGAATTTTCAACTGCATTCGTAGTTGATGGACCAGAATTCTGAATGGAATTTTTTTTAGATGTACCTTCAACTACTTTAGATTCTTGTTGAGATTCTGGAACTTCTTTCGCTCTGGTGACCACATTCTTCAATACCTCTAAAGTTCTAGAAAGTTCACTCGAAAATCCTTCCTTTGCAACCTTTTTAGTTTCAGGAGAATAGGTTTCAACTAGGTGTTCAAGATTGTTATTCAAAGGTCCAATAATTGGGTCTGCTGGTGAAGTTATGACACACTTTCCATCAGCATCAGTTAATGTGGTAGTGACTCTTTGTTTAACATCTTCAGTAATTCTTTGAGCAGGATCAACTACCGTAATAGTAACACCTACTTTTGCCGAATTTAACGCATTTTGAACTCCAGTGAATAACGAGTTTACGGGTTTCATGATCGGGTCAGTTAAATGATGTACTTCTGTAGTCTTCAATGAAGGAGCAACATGGTCAATAGCATTTAAAGCGACGTTTCCAATGTATTCACCTTGGTCAAGCACAATTTTGATTGGCTGGGTATTTCTGACAGTATAAACTCTATCCGACCACTTGAGTGATAAATCGTGATAAAGTGGGAATGAATGTACAGCATCCCTAGCCGATTTAATTATGGCGTATTCTTTTAAATGATTAACTAAACTCTTGTTGACTTCTTGTAATGTAGCAGGGGCTTCAACTGTTTGGACAAGTGGGGCTGAATCTCTCAATTCAACGATTTCTGGCATTATGAGTTCTTTAGCTAATGAATAGAAATTGCAAGACCTTGTTAATGAGATTTATAGTTTTCGCAACCTTTTTTCAAAAATTTACAAACTTACAAAATTGCAACTGGTTTACAAACCCAAGACTGGTAGTGAGATATAAAACTAACGTATAAAAATCAAAGATAATCAGTTTCAAGATATGGAGTTTGTGAAAAATGTTCACGAGAAAATGTGTCCTTACATTCTTCTTCAGGTTGGTTATTATTCTGATAGGTTCTTGATACTTGTTCTAACTTAGTTGATTGGTTCACGTCAGAACGTCCGAATCCAATACCCAGCATTTTCGAGCGTGAAGGACAGGAAGCCAAATTAAAAGCTTCAGGATGTTGTAAGCCAATACTGTCACTGCCAAGTATAGGCTGGTAGCTAATTGAATTAATTTCTTGTTCAGTTATTTGACTAACACGGACAGTTCGTGTATTCGATCTTGGATCAGAAAGATCACTAACTCTAACGTTCACCACTTCTTCTTCAGCAAGAAGCTCGGCTCGTTTCTGGTCTACAATACCGTATTTGTAGAATGCTCTGTCCCATTCCGCCAAACAATATAACTCAGATAACAACTTTTGTACTGCTGGAAACTTGAACTTAAGATGTAGGGTCAGAGCTTTGAGATCCTCAATAGCAACTAGCGAATGTCGGAGGATCTGAATAAGTAATTTAATTCTGTGATGTTTTTCTAAATGATCAGGCTCAACATGATTAACATCTTGAGGCCACCAAGGTGGTTTAGATGCATTATGAAACTTGTAAGGATATGAAGTTTGCTTTTTGGGTTCTACCACTTTAATCCACTTTTTTGCAATCTCTTTACACACCAATTGACTTATACAACTGAATACAGAATAATACTGTTTGTAAACTTTTTGATGGGATTTTCTAGAGAGTGGTAAGAGTTGTTGACGGATAAGGGCTGGTTTAATCGAAAACGATGAATTCTCTTGACACAGACGTGACTTAAGCTTTTCATTTTTTCCAACTGAGGAACACCGAGACACTAGCTGATTCAGTCTATCCTTCATAACTAACACGTAGTCCAAACCTTCGATTCGAGACCACTCATCTAGATGGGATACAATATGCTGCAACATGTGGTTACTGGAGGTACACATGAGATAATTCGACATAATTTTTGTGCATTTTGATGCTTTTAACTGATTCCTCAACCGCAAAGTTGTATCAGAATACTAGATGGGTGCGAAAAGTGTTTCATAAAGGAAATGTATTGTAATTGAATATATGCTAAAGAAATGAAATCATGAAGTTCAGTCGAAACAGAAGATAAGGGCTTTTTTCCAGAGTGGGGCTTTTCTGTACCTTTCTTCTACTTCGAAATTTTCTAATTCTAAAATTTCACGATCATAAATAACTCTACCTGCGTTGATATCAATATCTTCTATCTTGATCCACAATTTCCAGTTTTTAGTGTAAAGTTTATGACCGATGTAACACACTAAGAGAAAGATCATACCCAAGTAGTTTTCAAAAAAGGATTCTGCGTTGGGTTTGCCATCTCCTCCAACCGGCCACAATGCGACCCAGAATTGACCGATCAAAATAAGCGAATTAATGACGATGGCTAAAATGGATCCGATAACACCTGTGGGTGATACATATGCCAAAGAACTCAATGGAATATTGTGATATTTCAAGGCGGCTCTAAACCTAAGATGAGCAACTCCAATGGCCAACCAAATGAAAATGAAACTAAGTGCTGAAATTGATAATAACCAGTTGAAAACAGTTTCTTGTTTCTCATAAGTTGCAATGTATGAAAAGAAAGATGTCACCACCGTTAAAAGCCAAGCCCTTAAAGGTCTACCAGTTCTATCAATATAGTCAAACCATTTTGGAGCAAGACCTTGTTCAGCTAAAGCTTGAATAAGACGAGGACTACTGTACATAGCAGCAGTGGCAACCGAGGTAACAGACACAAGAATGACAGCATTGATAATATGAGGAAGGACTTTAATACCATGCATTTCAGCTGCAATGACATAAGGAGAAGAATGAGTAGCAGCACTACCAGAACCCATCAATTTATCAGAATTTGAAGGAACTAACAATCCGACGAAACATAAAGAACCCAAGAAAAGAACAGTGACTCTGAAAAAGATCAACTTTGAGGCACTTTTAAGGGCAGCTCTTACATTTCCCCCAGTTTCAGCTGCGGCAAGAGAAATGAATTCACTTCCTCCAAGACTGAAAGCTCCAGTTACAAACACCGATACCAAACCCTTAAAACTTGTGAAGGCACCAGGATCATGATAGTATCTTCCACCGATAAACCCAGCGGGACTAGCACCCAAATCTACTGCTAACCCGAAAATGACAAAGCCCGCTAACATGGCCACTTTAATTGAGTTCATAAAAAATTCAGCTTCAGCGTAACCTCTAGCACCGCAAAAGTTAATGGCAATGACAACAACCAAGAAGATGGTTACGAATACATCAGGATTGATCGAAGTGTTCCAAAATTTGATTGTCATACTTGCTGTGACTAATTCTAACCAAATAACGGTCATCCATTGAAAAGCGTAATTCCAACCTAATGCAAAACCCCAACTTTCATCTATAAATTTGGTGGGGAATGATTGAAACCCCCCCGGTAATCCTGGATATGCAATACTAATTTCACTTGCTGAGTTAATTACAGGAACCAACATGATATAACCCACAATAAAGTACGCTATCAAAACACCTGCTGGACCACCCATATGAAGTTTTTGACCTGCTGCCACCAAAAGCCCAGTTCCCAAACCAGTACTCAAGGCCATCAATCTTAAATGTCTTTTTTTGATGGACTTACTCCTTACATTATCATCTTTCTCTGTAGGAATAGCTCTTTTGAAGGAATTTTTGAAATTTTGCCATCTACCTGAATTTATAGTGTCTGAATAATATGGTTCTATATCCAGAACTGTAGGTTCCAGGGATTCGACTCTTGGTTTTTGAATATCTGACATGTTTCACAATACACCTTGGAAAAAGTAACCGAATAATACTAGGATTTTGCAAGATATATATCTGAAATGTACCAAGCCACGACTTATACAATCGTGGAGAAGATTTAGCGATAACGTACAAGGTTGTACCATTGGCAAATCCCCGGACTGGGCGCAGGATCATGCCAAGAGTCCACAACCGTTGACTGTACTTCCGTCGCTGCCAATAGGAGTGAACACTGACTGCTACATTATTACACTGTATAAGTAATGTATTGCTTTTTTTTACGGTACAATATTTTGCAGTCCCGCAACATATTCCCCAAAGGAAAAACTACGCGAGTGTTCCAACAAAAAACATTTCGGAGTTGTATGGAGCGAAGATTCAAGGCTGAGTTGGCCGATATGTCACTCAATCAGACAGCTGGAGTAAGTAAAGCTTATAATTTCATTCATTTTACAGTGATCCGTAGTATAAGTCTAGAGAATGGAGACTGGCTTAAAATACGGCTGGTTCAGGGTCTGGTCTGCGACGCACATTGAACAAAGACAGCTCGATGACCATGCTCAAGAGTCCATCGGACAAAAAAAATTTCTGACCAACAGTGACCCCGCAAGCCAATGGGGATATTTAATCCGGCCCGGTCGACTTCACTTGGTTATGAACAAAGTGGTTGGTGTTCATAAACATCAGACTATGAATCGCTTACGATTACCTCGTATATTAGTTAGACTTTGTCAACCCCACAGTTCGACTTCAACTTAGATATGATATTCGATATACGTCCATAAGTGGGGAATAATGACGTATTGTGGATTGGAATCCGAATTCGAAGCCCTTCATTTTAGAATGAAGGCGCGGTTGTGCTTAAAATTATGGGACCATATACTTTGTTAATGACTAAAGCTCGACGTCTAGACTGGTTCGAGTATAATGGGATGAAATCACATTTCTAAGACGTCACATTGTTTTACAGAGACTAAAGCAGACGAGTATTTGGATACTCAACCGGTGATTCTGGGAACCAATGTAGGATATACAAGAAGGCGACGATAACGTACTGCGGATAAAAATTCTTTGTGCACCCAAGTGTGTTGCGAGTGCTGTATTTGTAGGGTATAAAGAACAACTCCTGGAGGAAAAATATTCACTTTTGGGAGGATATTCGATGATATTCGATTTAAAATCGGCTAAATATATTTCTAAAATTTAGTGGAAGCGACTCAATTCAAAACAGATGTAACAGTTGTTCAATACTAATAAACGGGCTCAGTCATGCTTACCAATTTACGTCTAGATATGGTTATATTTTAATTGTTAGAGTTTCTCTACAATGGTTGCAACAACGATGAGCAAACTTCAAAAAGTACCCACAAGGCAGCCACACTCACAATGACAGGAATTGAGTGCCAATACTATGCATTCATCCAGCTCTCTCATACTTTACATTAGAGAATTCTATTTAACGGGTCATTAATACAATTTGGCCATGGTAGTTGAATGACATCATTGGAAAATCACTTGCCGATGATTCCTATTGGAGACAGTTCAATGACACTTTTAGACCCATCTGTCACTTTCTTCTCTAATTTGGCGAGGCTCACATTTTCTCATAAAAAGAGAGACCTATGAGATACGAATATACGGCCACAAATTAAAGAAAATAAACAATTTTTAATCAGCTTTACCCAAATAAAAATGAAACTGCAACATCAGCAGATGAAAATTCAATACTGCTGAAACAAGTGACTGATCTTATCATCAATAATTGTATCTTACCTCGGCAGTTTACGGGCAAATAGATAACTCCGCGGCACGCACACGACCGCTGACCAATACTAACTGTGAGCATAGTTGAAAATTTCGTTATATCACCAGATTATCATTCATTCATCCAACGGTTCCCATGGTCCTCTTCTTTGAAAACTCCCAACTGTTCAATCACGACTTTCAGACCGCAAGTTTAGCATACTTCAACCGGTACCCCAATCCTTATGCTAAACATGTACTTAGTAGTGATACATTAGAACAAACCGTTGATGAGGATGGATGTTTAAGACTCACAAAATTGGTGGTAAAAACGGGAAGGTTACCTGGATTCATCAAGCCATTCTTGGGCTCCAGCTTAAACTCATGGATTATTGAAAAAGTGGTGGTGAATCCCAAGACAAAAACCCTTCATGCATATACATCCAATGTGGACCATCGCAAATTCATCAGAGTTGAAGAATATTTAAAATATTCTAGCATTGAAAATTCCAGTACGTTGGTTGAATCTAAAGTCAAGTTCTCATCTAATTTTATGGGCTTCAAGCAAAAAATTGAAGAATGGAGTCTCAGGAGATTTTCTTCAAACATTTCTAATACCAGAGAGGGATTGAAATTTGTTATGAACAGACTTAAAGAAAGAGGAGGAATTTGGTATAGAGAAACCAATCATATCAGTCAATAGGCGTCGCGTCAAATCTCTTGAACCATCACAACGTCGTATTGCTGGATATTACGAAGATTATGATAATTCATGTATAAAGTATAGGTTATGAGCATACTGTGATGTAGATCTGTCTATATGGATAACTAAGGTTGCTGGGTCTAGTCACCTGGTAGTGCCAACACCATGCCAAATGTAGATGTTAATCCTCACCTCCTTAAACTGTCACATGACCCCCTATCAGTACCGATAAACCCACCAAGTGAGTAAAATAGTTATCACTACACTTGATTAGAGTGTTCATTAGTTATATATTTGCTATATCAAAAATGGTAACTCCTGCCAGCCCTACCACGAGGCGCAAATCCTTGCAAAACACAGAACGTTCCACTACTACCCTTTCCACCCCTCCTGGATTTGAATCCTCTAGATCTGAATCTACCATCACCAAAAGAAGGAGCTCGTCATTTGTATCAACATCATCTCCATGGTTCCGAAGGAATTCGTTTTTGTCACCCCTGATGATTCAAAACGAGAATTTCTCGGTATACGATTCTCCAAGCTTCTTTTCTGATAGTGGTAGTTATAATATAATTTCGTTGAAGGAATGTCAAGGGTTTATATTCAATCAAGATTTATTTGCATCTCCTTATCAACAGCTGAGGTCACTTGCTAATGAAAGGAAAACTCGTGCTTTGAGCTTCACCAAAACTCGGTCCAGATCAAAGTCAAAATCACAATCAAAAGCCCCTATACCCACAAACGATAAAGGGTGCAGCACACCCTCACAACGTCGTCATACTTCATATCATTTCCCCAGACCAGTTTTCCTCCAATCTAATGACAGCGTAGATAATGCAGTGATTGATGACGATGACGATGACGATGACGATGATTCACATTTTCCTCAAGACAAAACCACAGATTTCGCTACTGAAGAGGAAGGTGAGGACGACGAGGATCAGGATCTAGATACCGCAGTAGTGAATGAGTATGATGAGTATGATGATGATTACGAAGAGATGAGTGGGTATGGAGGAGATTCAACAAATAGAAGATACAAAGTTCGTGTAACGGAGATTGTTCTTAACGAAGAAGATGCAGACATCTTTCCGTCATAATCTTAATCTTTAAGTTATATTATTTAGCAACGGATTGAATGGACTGTTTAGACATCTCTGTACATGTATGTGCAACTTGTTATTTAAGCAGTTCACCACACATTCATAGACTAATTTTCCACACTAGTTTCTGCCTTTTGTAGCGTGATATTAATACATTTGTGGGTAGTTAGTTTATATATCCTGTCACGTGACACCTTTTGTTCAACTGATTGTACTACAAAAATTCCACAACTGACTATATCATCAGAATGGCCGATGTCAAACAACAGTTCGAGAAGCTCTCCTTGGAGTTCAGCAACCAACAAAACAACCTCAATGAATTGATAACCGCAAGATCAAAGCTTGAAACTCAATACCAAGAAAATAAGATCGTATTGGCCGAGTTTGAAAAGTTAAACGATGATTCAAAGATCTACAAGTTGACAGGACCTATATTATTACCACAAGACTATTCTGAAGCCAAGATGAACGTTACCAAGAGAATTGAATTTATTGAAGATGAGATCAAAAGAGTAGAAGCTAAGGTAACTGAGGAAGAGAAGAACATAGAACGTACCAGAGATAGTATATTAGCAGTAAGAGCTAAATTGGGCAACTAAGACATATGTACATTAATATTTAATGAATAGAACAACAAGGCTAGTATTATGACAGCCGTCACCAATTTGTAGCTTTTCAAAATTGCCTGAGATTTATTAAACAGTTAGTTATGGTATATTATGGTATACAATTCAAGGATTCAAAGTATGTTCATCTACAAAGAAATAAACGACCGTGTATTTGGTGCTCTGTGCCTGTGTATGTACATATTATTAACCTCTAAGCAATTGCGATTTGATCAAATTGACCAACGTAATAGCATTAAATAAACCCCATTGCTCAACATTTGTGTATGCATTGCCCAAGCCATTAATTCCCTGGACTTTGTCATCTACAAATTCCTTGGTTTTAGAAAACCCAACACTTCTGTCTTGTATCATGAACAATTCAGACATAACATACACCGATGACAAACTTAATCTCTTAGAGTACCAAGCAAAATCATTAGATCTATCACCAGCATAGAAAGAAATATCGTCACTTAAATTATGTAACTCTTCCATTCCTCTATTAATGTTGTATGGAACCACCAATTGTCCCAAACCCTTTCCAAGATTATTCACAATTGGTTCGTTGTATTCCAATCTCTTTTTGATCAAATAACTCACTCTTTTATATTCGTCTTTAATTTGGTGGAATTCACTGTTAGGATCCATAACATGCGATTCCAATTTTTGTCTTTGAACTTTGAGCCAATGGTACACAAGTTGAAATTCTGGGGTTCCAATGGGATTGCTAGTGATACTAGACTCTAAAGAGTCAGCATAACCCATATCTCTAATAGCTTGTGTTATACAAATTGACTCGAATCCATATTTTGGAAGATAATCCAAGGCTTTTGTTAACACCTTGTATTCAACAGAGCCTGCATTCAAGATATTATTGGACGTGGGATGGTCAACAGAATGGTACCCTCTAATGCTACTTCTGGAGACTCTAGCTATGCTTATGATCCTAGATTTGAACATTGGTGTAGATGGGGCAACTATGGGTGGAAAACAGTTATGGTGAGTGGACTGCACAAAGGATTAGCTGGAGTGAAAATAGTAAGTTAGTACGGCAAACAAATTTCTAATAACTACGACTAGGTATTAATATCAGAGATTTGGTATTAGATTTGTGTTCAACAACCCCCCAAAATCTAAAATGGTTTGTTCTTCTCGTTTAATGGTATTCTTTGAAGTCTTACCTATGTGAGTCACGTGGTCAGCCTTAATATCTAATTGTCGCCTCTGAACTAACAAAATCACACAATGTTGGTAAGTATTTAATCCTTATACATGGAGGGCCTCTAAGACACAACATTCCTGGGCTCTCGAGTGTAACCAAGCAAACAGTTTACTAACATTAGATCAAACCCCATACTATTCGAGCCCCTCGTCATATAATTGATGAAGAAGATGACCAACCCGCCCCAATTCCTGATATTGAAGTTGATTTGAAAGAAATCGAGTATGATTATGTGGTAATAGTTCCTCAAACGGTGGCAATTTTAAATGATAGTTTTGGAGCTGGAACTAAAATAGGAACGATACAAATTACCTACCCCAAACCAGAAGTACCTGAAACCAATTCTGATTATGACGAAGACGAGCAATTGTACAGCGCAGTAATGGAAAAAGTGTATGCAAATAAATTTCCTAATCTCAAAATAGACATTACCAAGTATCAATCATTTATTGCCTTAACCATTCCTCATTTCACAAATGCAATTACATATAATATATTAAGTACAGTATTGATCAAAACCTTGAAGCCCAACAAGTTATGGATTAACATTGCTCCTTGCAGCTTGAACAATAATCAAACAATCAATAGACTTGTTTCTCGTCAAAAAATCGAATTACCTTCACTATTTCAAAATATTCCTTATTTACAACCCCCTCATTCAATCACCGGTATTTCTGGAAGCGTAACATCCAAGTTAAGTTTAATACAAGATTCCAAGTTTGTCACGCTAGTTTTAAATTCAGAGGGACAACCCGGATTTGAAAGATCTGACAATGACGCTATTGTGGACTCTGCGTATGTTATTTCTGAGGTATTACTTTCAAATTTAAAAGATAGAGAGTCTTACGTTAAAAAGGTAAGTGGTACTGTAAGAAAATTCAATGGTTTTTCTAATTCCGGTATGTATATTTAATCAATAATAAATTAAGCACTCGAATTTCTCATAGATAAGAAACAATTCCATAACACAGATATGGACGAGCTAAATGGGACTTGGAAGTTACGTGGTACAATCAAGAAATTGAAGAATTGAATAGGAAACCAAACACTATAGTTGATAAGCAAAGTCTTGAGATATATTTTGCTCAATTTGGATTTTGTATCGTCCCAGCTTCCACTATCAAGAACCATTGTACCATAAGTAAAGAACAAAAATAATGAAACGGGTGAATAACATAATTGATCGGTCAACACTTTCCTCAACACTTCAATAAATTTGGGATCTTTGGAATATATTTGAAGAAACTTATACCACCAACATTGAGCAAATGCAAGTATAAATCCCCAACACATAAACCCAGCTAATCGATTGAACTTAAAGTATGTGAGATCTATGGGTGGAGTTGTATTGATATCTTCATCATTATCATATTCTCGAGAGTCCGCTTCAACATAGTCTATAAACCTTTCTATACCCACTTCATCAATCTCTTCTTCCAGTTGGTCATTTTCATCATCTCTATATGATTCAAGGTAGTTTAGATCAGTAGTTCCAAGAATATCATTTGAATTGAATGACGTATGAGAGTTCGATCCATCATGATACCGGAATGATATTCCCGGTTGATCCGCTCTATAGCTTATAAGTGTTTGAGCCAACGTTTCGGATATCCCATATAACACCAAGTTGGTAATGATGATGGTTATAAGTGAACTCTTCATGTAAAGTCCCGTGTACCGAGTTGTTAATTTGAGGAGGAAGAATCCTAGGACTCCAATAATAATGTAATTTATGGCTGGAACGTTGTATATACGCACAGCATTGAGAAGTCTGATTAAGGGATGATGCCGTGAATGCCCTTGTTGTGTCCATTGACTTTCATCACCAAGTTGTATAGGCATAGTGGTTTGGGGAGAAGATACTGTATGGAGGCGCAAAAACTGATAGGTCGTTATGTTGCAGCCACGAGAAAAGAGAACGAGTAATTTGTATGAATCTTGAAAGATAAGAATGATAACAGTACAGTTTTAAAAGTATACAATTCTAAAAGGTTATAAATGAAGTAATTTCGAAGGAAAGTATCGAGTAGTAAAGAATTGAGTACGATTTATAGGAAGAGTTTTTAAAGGTAGTTTCAATCATGGAGAAGATTAGGAGCACTATACGAGTGATTTCTGCTTGGTACAGTTCATAGGAATTGAATTTCATAGAGGTAAGGCAACACTGTTGTTGTTGAATTCAAGCAGCTTTGGTATACGACAAGTTCGAGAAACAAAGATAAAGAGAAAACGAAGGGAAAGAAAAATAAATAAAAAAAAAAAAAATCAATAGCTTTGTTTTCAGTATACTTAACCCTAGCAACCTACAGAGGACAGTTCAACATACATTAACCATAGGATTCATAGTTAACTTCACCAACCGTCGTTCTCACGTGAATGTGTTGTGTCGGCGCACGACTTTTCACTCCAATCAACGTTTGAGAATTGAAAATAGCCAATTTTGAGATGGTTAGAATCTGTCATCAAAATGTCCTACACCAACAGTAACGAACCAGTAAGATCAGATCCACCTCTTGCAGACTACGAACTCATTGATGTGGATCCTCACTTCAGCAGAGTTGTTTCATATTTCAGAAGCTCCGACTATGGTGTTTGGGGTGCTTCTGCCATTGGATTCCCCTTGGCATTACAAGCTTGGGAAAAGTTAGAGCCAGCAGAGGGTGCTTTCAAGGCACCAGGTAGAATTCCAGGTGGAGCTTTGAGAACCGCCACCTTATTGGGATTTGTTGGAGGTTTTTACCTTGCTTATGTCAGATCCTCTAAGAGATTCTTGGGATGGTCGGAAAACAGCAGAGAAGTTAAGAAGGATAGATATGAAATAAAAAAGTTATTATCTGAAGGAAAATTGCCATATCATGAAAATGAATCCGTTTTAAATGACAGATTGAAGGATATTGCTAACAGAAACTCTCAATTCTCATTCACCACTTTGGCTATATTACCATGGTTCAACTTTGTGCGTCACCCATACCATGGAGTAAACATCGAAAAATACTACGTTGACAGACCTGGTGAAGAAGAATGGAACTTGAAATTGAAGCCATTCGAAGAAATCAAAGCTAAGTTTGCCAAGAACATAGAATAAATCATTTCACTATTCAAATCATCTAAATTTAAACCATTTCAGTTTTTAATTTCTAGGCCCAGTCCCTAGCTAGAAAACTAACCGTATTATTATGCAATCACGTCTGTTGATTCGACGTTTGAGTATATACTATAATCAACCTGCATTAAATGAAAGCTTGTAGACACTCAAGATGGGCTATAATTTTTATCCGTTCCTTTCGTATACTTCATTCATCTGTTTAACTAATACACCATTATTATTGTTGTTTTGATGCTTATCTGCAGTCCTCGCTCGTGTTCTCATTTGTTTACACAACTTCACAGAGCTATTCAGATAAATGTCGGAGGAAGATTATTCCTCATTGTCGTTAGATGACCGGTTGGTTCATAGTGTCTGGAAAGTGAGACTTTCGGCCTATGAAGAACTTGCCAAATCCTTTGAAAATTCGAGAAATGAGCAAGACGAATGTTTCCAATCATTAAATCAAAGACCAGAACTTGTAAAGAAGTTTATCACTGATGCTAATGTTGTGGCTCAAGAGACAGCATTACGTACTGTTGCTATCTATCTTAAGTATGGTGGTACACCAGCAATAGTTAATAGACTTAAAGGTGCTGGCATAATTACATCTATTTGTGAAAAGGGATTATCTTCATCTCGTGCAAAAACTAAAGAAAATGCTATCGAAATCATATTGTTAATGGTAGAAATATCGTCACAATCGGATCCTATTATTGAGGATATAATTCCTTCTTTATCGAACCGATTGCCCAAACTTGTTGCTGGTTGTGTTTCTGCCTTACACTCGATTGTGGAAAACTTTGGCTGTGCCATTGTTCAACCAAAAATCATCATCTCCACTTTAGGTAAGCTCTTTGGCCATGCTGATAGAAATGTCCGTGCAGAAACTACCAAATTAACCGTTGAGTTGTACAAGTGGATGGGTGCTGGACTTGAACCTGTTTTATTTCCTTCTTTAAAACCAGTACAACAAAAGGATTTGACAAAAGCATTTGAATCTGTAAAAGGAGCATCAGTTGAACAAGTTAGACTAACCAGATCCCAGCAGTCAGAACTAGAAAAGTTGAAGCAATCGAATGCCGAATCTACTGAGATGGATGTCGATATGGAGGAATCTGATGTTGCAGTAAGTGCACCTCACTTTGATCCCGCAGACTTAATTGATCCAGTAGAAGTGTTAAGTAAGCTTCCTGCCGACTTGGATTCCAGAATTGGATCAGCAAAATGGAAAGATAGAAAAGAAGTCTTAGATGAGGTTCATGCCATACTTGAAAAGGCTATCAAATTGGTGAATGAAGACTATACCCCACTCATCAGAATTTTTTCCAAATGTATGAAAGATGCAAATATTCAAGTGGTACAATTGGCAGCGAATTGTACAGAATTTATTGTGCGAGGACTTGGGAAGCCATTTAATAGATATCAATCACTAATCTTGGCACCCATGTTGGAGAGAACCAAAGAAAAGAAAGCATCAGTTGCCACTGCGTTGGAGACTTGTCTTGATGCTATTTTCAACGTATCTACTTTAAGTGATGTGTTGGAAGATATTCTTGTAGGGATGAAGCACAAGACGCCTCAAGTTAAAATAGCAACTACCAACTACTTGCGAAGATGTTTAGCCTCTACAACCATTCCCCCTACTCGTGCCGAGATCGATTCAATCATGGGGGTGGGGGTGAAGTTACTTAGTGAATCACAAGAACCTATCAGACAGGCATCCACTGAGATGATTGGAACTTTAATGAAGATTACCGGAGAAAGAGAGCTCAATGTTTTCCTTGAAAAAATTGATGACAATAGAAAAGCTAAGGTTTCTGCATTCTTTGAAACTGTACAAGTAAATTCCAAGTATGGGGTCAAATCAACTGCTGCGAATCGTTCAGCTTCTTCACCACCCGAAAGAAAATTAAGTTCTGTCCCAGCAAGAAAAGCAAAAGTACAACCATCAGTGCCATCAATACCCGCCAAACGAGGGGCCACATCACCAGTCAAACGGGTTGACGAAGCTCCTAAAGTATCCGCATTTGGAAGAGGCTTGACAGGGAGATCATTGGCATCTTCTGCTACCCCTTCAATACCACCACCGAATCAATCTATACAGAAATCTCGAATTGAACCATCAATTACTTCAGCAGAAAAAGAAGAATTACTTCGTTTAAGAGACGAAAAGAATCAATGGCAAATTGAAAAACAACGTGATAGTCAAACACAATTAAAGTTGAAAGAAGAAATTATTGCCTTAACACAAGAATTAACCCAAACTCGGTCCCAATCAGATCTTGTGCAAAAGGATCTAACTAATGCATTACTAATGGCAAAACAAAAGGAAACTCAAATACATCGTCTAAACAGTGATCTAGAGAGTGCAAGGCTAAAGAATCGAGATCTTGAACAAACAATTGAATTAATGAAACTCCAACAAAATCAAGCTCAAGTTCAACAAACATTCTCTAATAATGGGTTGTATAATAGCAATGGAACCCCATTTGAGTCCAAAGTGAGCCATGAATTCAGATCTCCAGAACCAAGACCGAGGGTGACTTCTGGAGAACTTAGTTCTAGAGTAAACAGATTATCTATTGATAGTGATACTTTCAAAGAAAATTCATTGCTTTCCAAACCCAGCAATACCTACAACAGATTTAGTCCACAGAAGTCACCAGAGCACACACCCGCAAGAGAAACGTTTGAAGTCGATTCCAATGATGATAGTTGGAAACGTGCAGCTGAGGTCACTTCCCAATTAAAAGCACGAATTGAAAAGATGAAAGCCAGATCTAGAAACAGCACTCTAAATTTTAGTTAGTGTATAGTTATGTATTATATGCGAAAAAAAGTTACCTAATTCGTAAAAGTCACCCGGTCACATGAGGCGATAGCTTTTGACTCCTCCGGAACCGGATTTTTCAAAGTGAGTAAAATAAGCTTGACTAAAACAACTTCAATCATGTCTACCAAGTTAAAGATTTTAGTCCCTGTTAAAAGGGTGATAGATGCGGCCATACGTCCCAGAATTAATAAGGCACTCACTGGAGTTGAAACCAAAGGTGTGAAATTCAGTATCAATCCCTTCTGTGATATCGCATTGGAAGAATCTCTTCGTATTAGAGAAGCCAATAAAGGTCTTGTCGATACCATTCATGCTGTCTCTATAGGTCCTACCAAGGCCCAAGAAATCTTGAGATTGGTTCTTGCCAAAGGTGCTGATAGCAGTACTCTTGTGGATGTTGGTGATCAAGAAGTTGAACCATTGAACGTTGCAAAATTATTAAAAGAATTGGTGGAGAAAAACGAGTCTAACTTGGTTATTCTTGGAAAGCAAGCTATCGATGATGATTCCAATCAAACGGGACAAATGTTGGCAGGTTTATTAAACTGGCCCCAAGCAACCAATGCATCCAAAGTAGAAATTGATGGAGATTCTGTCACTATTACAAGAGAAATTGATGGAGGTGCCGATACTTTACGTGCCAAGTTACCATTGATTATCACCACTGACTTGCGTCTTAATGAACCAAGATACGCTTCTTTACCAAATGTCATGAAAGCTAAGAAAAAGCCCTTGGAAAAGTTGAAGGCCTCAGATTTGGGTATTGAGATTGCATCTAGATTGGAAACCATTCAAGTCGTTGAACCACCTGCAAGAGAAGCAGGTATTAAGGTCGAATCAGTTGATGAATTGATCGCCAAGTTAAAGGAGACTAAAGCTATCTAAATACTATGAATAATACGGATTAAAAGGGATCCGTCCACAGAAGGTGGGTTTCGATTGTAGAGTTAGCTTTTATTCGTCGTGTGCGCGCCCTATTATATCCGAATGCCCCATACTTGAAGTAGGCGTCAAATGAAAAAGGTTCAATACTACAACTTTTGTTCATATGACTGCTGTATCGATAACCCATGACTTCTTATCCAAATCAATCAAAAGCCACTACTTTGGTGATCGTAAGAAGCCTTTAGTGGTAGGTATTAGTGGACCTCAAGGATCAGGGAAATCTTATGTTACAGAGCAAGTTTATACGTCATTACTGAAGGAGTTTCCCCAATTCAATTTTGTTCAATTCCTGATGGACGATCTTTACCTTACACATTCAGATCAGGTGGCCTTGACTGATAAGGCAAAAACGATTTTGGATAATAATCGGTTACTTCAAGGAAGAGGTCTTCCTGGTACACATGACGTTGATCTAGGGATACAAGTTTTGGACAAGATCATTGAATCACGTCTTTCGAGTACTTTAGACAGCCCAATAAAAATTCCCGTTTATGATAAATCATTATTCGCTGGAGAAGGTGACAGGTTGGATGTATCTCAATGGCAAACTATTGACAAACCGGTGGATGTGATCATTTTTGAAGGTTGGTTCAATGGATTTAAACCATTAGATTCAGATCAATTGCGAATCAGATACCTTGGATCCACAAATCCGGCATTGATTCGCCATAAATTTCCCCATATTGAAGAAATCAACGATAAATTAAAGCAGTACACCAAAATTTGGGATTTATTTGACAAATTTGTATGCCTAGAAACTTCCTCCATAGATAACGTGTACAAATGGAGACTTCAACAAGAACATGCACTCATTAACCGTACAGGGACGGGGATGACCGACGCACAAGTGGAGACGTTTGTTGATCGGTATATGCCGGTCTACGAACTATACTATTTTAATATGTGCGCCGAAGGAGTTGCCAAGACAGCCAACTCCAATTTGAAAATTAGTATTGATCTACAAAGAGCCGTACAATCTACAAATATATGGTGATTAAAGGAGAAAATTAGCACTCGTAAAACATCCTTACTACAATCAATACGGTTTCCCCACTTAGTGCTGATTACGTAAGCGTGTCTCCAGATGGTTAGAGAACCCGATGCATCGCTTCATAAATTAATTCCTTCCCATCATTTTTAACTTCAGTTATGTCGTTATCTCCACAAGAATATACTTCGTTGTTAAGCGAGGCCACTTCCAAAGTTCAGTCCGTCTTGAAGGACACTCCTTCCTTGGTTAAACCAAGAGTGATGATTATTTGTGGATCTGGATTGGGAGGTATCGCCAATATCTTGCACGCCGAACCAAAAATTGAAATCGAATATAAGGATATTCCAGGTTTCAAGGTTTCTACTGTTCCTGGACATGCTGGTAAGTTAATCTTCGGTCTTATCGGAGAAAACAAAGTACCAGTCATGTGTATGGTTGGTAGATTGCATTTCTACGAAGGTTACAGCTTCCAAGAAACCACCTTCCCTATCAGATTAGCCAAGAAATTGGATGCTGAAACCGTGGTTGTTACCAACGCTGCTGGAGGTATTCGTGAAGGTCTTGTTCCAGGTGATTTGATGCTTATTGATGATCATATCAATCTCCCCGGTTTGGCTGGTTTTCACCCATTGAGAGGTCCAAACTTGGAAGAATTTGGTCCCCGTTTCCAACCTCTTTCTGATGCTTATGATTTTGATTTAAGAAAATTGTTTTTGACTAAGGCAAGAAAAGATCTTGGAATTACTAGAAAGATCTATGAAGGTACTTATACATTCGCAGCTGGACCAACTTTTGAATCCAGAGCCGAAGTTAGAATGATTAGAACTCTTGGTGGTGATGCTGTTGGTATGTCTACTGTGCCAGAAGTTATTGTTGCTCGTCATTCAGGTTTGAGAGTGTTAGCATTGTCATTAATTACCAATGCTGGTGTTGGTGAAAAACCACCAAGTGCATTTGATGAAAATCCAAAGCCTTTGGATGAAGGTATGGCAAGTCATGATGAAGTCTTGGAAGCTGCCAACGAAGCATCTAGGGATGTTCAAAAAATCATTGAAGCTACCATCAATGAATTATAGAGAATATACATAGACATAAAAGTTACTTTTATTGATGACATTAATCATAATATGTAGAAATGAAACGGTCTGCTCTACAGGGAAAGATAGGATTCTATAATTAAATTAAATGCTTGCCAAATTAATCATTGATCGACCTCACCTGCAGATTCCCATTTTCCGTGCAAGTTTTCTTTCCATAAACTAACCTTATTGTCACCACCAGAGACAGCTAATATGTTACCCGACAATGACCATGAACATCTCCAACATACATCAGGGAATTTCTCTTCTGTCAATAACTGTTTTTGCCAGTTTCCGTTGTTATCTTGAGTCCAAATTAACACAGTACGATCTTGAGAAGCAGTAGCAATGTAAGAACGAGTCAAGACAGAAGGAGACCAAGCAACATCACGGACCCAATCGGTGTGACCTTCTAATTTAGCTTCTTCCACATAAGAATTAGAAGCAGCATCAAATTTCCAGATCTTAGCCAAGTTATCAGAACCACAAGTAACAAATCTACGTTGTTGCTTCAATACAGAAGCATCCTTGGAATTTGTATTGGATAATGGAGCCCAAGAAGCAGAATTGATACCTATGGCATGAGCATCGAATATAACATGAGAAGTGGTACCATCTTCGTTAAAATCGACCACTGAGACCTTCCCATCGGATGAGGTGACCAATAACACAGCACCCAATTCATGTGGAGCCCAACTAACTGAATTTACACTGGCTTGATGAGCACTATGTTCAGCAATAATTGACCATTGTTGAGTTTCTGGTTGTTCTTTCCAAATAAGAGCTTTACCATCATAAGAACTTGAAGCCAATATTGATCCAAATTTAGGGTGTGCCCATGCCACTTGCCATACTGGACCTTCATGACCAGTCAAAGTTGTTACCAACTTATAGTTTTCTGTGCCTTCGATATCGAATATTTTGATGGTCTTATCAGAAGAACTGGTAGCCAATCTCTTTCCATAATAGTCCAAAACGGCGTCGTGAATCAAATCATCATGTGCATTTCCAATGGCCACCATTTTAACGATATATGATCAGTATTATGGAGAATCAAATAATTGCGACGATTGTGTTGACTGAGTGAGACGTGTAAACTTTCGTCATGCTCCTTCGCGTCACGTGTGAATATCACTATTCATAAAATGGTTAACTAGTATTACTATGGAGAGATCATTTGATGAGCTACAAGCTATCAATTCGTTGGTTCAATCGCTCACTACACAGTTGAATGATTCGAGTGATCAAATTGCCAAGCTTCAAAATATCGCAAAGTTGTTGGTACCGAAAAATCAGTATAATGAACTTTGTACTGTACCCGAACAAGATCAAATTACCGACCCAATAGATCCCGAAGAAAATGTCATACAGGAGTTGGAGAGGAGGCGGCTTGATATAGTGATGGATCTCCAGAAACAGGATTATATGACTGAAAAGCTTCAAGATTTAATTGATCAGAATGAAGACATTGTTTCAACAGTAAAGGAGTACTTAGAAAATAGAGATTCAATAAGAAGAGAAGAACATGACCTTGTTCAGAAAAGTTTTGATACCTATATCGCTAATGTACTTGAACCTACTGAAAAGCAATTGACCAGTTGCTTGCAAGATTTGAAACTCAGTATTATTAAAGTTGCTAAAATCATACAAACTTATAACGATAATAACAAAAAAGAATACGAACATCTACTATCAGAGGAATACAGAAATGAATTGAATGCATTAGTTAAAATATTAAATAAGGTTGTTGAAAAAGGAATAGCAGGAAATAAAATTAATATATAATGAAATAGGAGCTGTACCTAGCAGCTTCAACGAATGACGAAATTTTGTAATACCTTTCAAACCTAATCACTCAATTCTATGGAGGTTACACTGCCTCTCGAAGGTTCCCTACCAACATATGAGTAAGCGCGGTTAATAATTTTTCTATTGGGGTCAAGCTTACCCCATGATTGTCTGATTCTATCCAAATTCATATTAGTTCCATCAAATTTGAATAAATGGAAAATGAATAAGATCATCTCATAAATGAAAGTAATGATCACTTTCAAAATATTATCATTTGGCTTGCCGTTAGAATTTGATAAGTCTCTGCCATTCTCATTATCTCCAACCAATTTTCTGGTTATATCTTTTCTTTCTTTTTCATCTTTAAAGGCTTCATTGAATTTTCTCAGATTTATAAGATTAGTGACAAGATCATCCAATTTAGATTTACACTCTTCGTTCAATTTGCGATCCAACACTTTGGAGCTTTCATCTAGTTCGTTGATTCTTTTAACGACAATTCTGGTTTCATAAACAAGTCGATCAACTGTACTTTTCAAATCTTCTATATTATACTTGAGATCATTCATCAAATCTTCATCCACAATCTTAGATTTTGAAGAATTCATTTGTTGATAGATATTTCTTAATTTAATTAACTCCAAATTCAAGATGTTGTACTTCTTTTTAACTTGACTTGTTGTAACAATTTCAGCTTGTTGCGATTCTGCGACTGAGTTGCGTCTTTGAGATGGCTCTTCATGATCATAATACTTAAGAAGATTTTCGAATTTGATTAGTTTATCAACACTTGAAATGTAATTTCGAGAAAATTTTTCAATTGAAACAGGATCTGCTTGGTTTGGTTGGGCATCGAACTCAGCTAGATTTGATAAGCTCGCACTTCTAAATCTCATTGGCATTACAATATCATGCTTATCAGAACCTCGACCTTTCTTTGAAAATTCAAGAAGGTTGAGATTAGCCTCTTTAGGTATCACATTAGGATAAGAGTTTCTTCTGTTCAAACAATTATGCAATTTTTCTAATGGGGTTACCATATTTTTACTACCTTTAGTAGTTTGTGAAGAAATGCTTTTACCATCGGTACTATTTATTTCTGGGGGAATTTGAAGTGAAGAGTCCAAAGCTGACGCATTGAGCAACAATTCATTGCCACTGGCAGATCTCTCCTCTGAATTTTTGCCGGGTGAGAAAGGGGACGAATATGGACCTTCATCACTGCCGTTATGTTTCCCATTCGATCCCAAGATCTTTCTGTTTGAGAGTCCGATCTTCATTTTGTTAAAGCCTCTAGAGTACTTTGATACGTCTGTGGATGACGGAACGGCAGGAATCAATGTGGTCTGAGTCAGTGTAATTTTGTCCTTCAAACTCAAAAAATTATACTCTTTTGCTTGTGAAGAGTATTGACGGTGACGATGTTGATGACCATGAGATCTTAAGCTCTTAGAATATTGATTATGACCATAATCACGATCACCACCTTGACCTCTCAAACGATTTGAACTGGACTTTTGATTAGAGTTTGAGTCACTTAATCCATAAAAAAGTCTCGTCAATGTTTTGCCCGTAAGATAATGTTTTACCAACAACTCTAAATCTAACGTTTCCACATCTATGGGACTAACATTATCTGCCAATTTGGCAATTTTATTCCGAATTCTTCCAGATGATTTTCCGTTAGAGTCGTCGTCTCTTGATGCAGCTTGAATATCTTGCACCGTATTTTTAACCACATTTGTCAATTTCTTAAGCTCCATACTATAGTAACTCTTGTTTTTTTTCTGAGCTATCGGGCTAAGACTATTACCTGAAAATTGGTTAACCTCTTGATCCTCATGTAAATCTCCATTCGAACTATTGATATAATTTTTGTATTTGTCTGGTAACAACCTGGTATTCGTAATGGAGAAGAGTTTATTCAAAGTTTCAAGATCCAATTTCCGTCTCTTTTCAAGTTTATACTGCTTTTGAAATTGACCAATTGAAAGCATGAAATTCTCAAAATCGAAAGGATCTTTTGGCACATCACAGCCTCCTATCAATTGCAACCTTAGTTTTACACTAATGGTCAAACTTATAATTGCTGCCACGCTTCGTGAAGTTAAGATACCATTCTTTGGATTGGGTTTGATATTAAAATGTGGTAAACCAATTAAATTCCACCAATTAAGAATAGCTTCTTCCGTTTTATTACACAATAACCCGTCACAATATTTTGCATCCAACAAATCAAAATAAAATAAACAGGTTTGAATAATATTAACAAGTTCTCTTAAAGCAAATTTGATGGGTATATTGTCATTATCAATCTTGTACATATGTCTGAACTTATCTTCATTGGCATCAGAAATTTTGTTGGTGGTTAAATACAATGATCTTCCACAACATTGTAATTTTTTAATGTTTGAATTTATTATGAAATCGTTTTGAATAATTCTTGAATCACCTTGTGCCAATGGTATGAGGTTCAAGTTTGAAGGTAATGAGGCAAGATTGGTAACGAAGCAAACCTCGTCTGCTTGGCCAGTGGTAAACGACGCAGTAGATATATCTGAGGAAGGAGACGTTTGAGTTGGTGTCACAATTGATGTTAGATTGTTCTGAGATCCAGTAATCTTTTGCATGGAAGATTTGTCGTCCATCTTTTTAATTTTGGCGTGATTAGTCATAAGTTCATTTAAGTATTCTTGTAATCGTAAGGGGTAGTACTTTGATTGTTTCTTAATGATTGTGAATTTGACCACAGACATACTGGAGCTCATATCACCAGTATAAGTGGCTACAACTGTACCAATTCTCCTACTATTGACCCATTGCTCCACAAGGTACAAATCAAATCCCGATACACAAGATTGTTCCATGATGAAAAACTCATTGGATGATATGAAATCTTTTTGAAAGTAGTTTACGGCATTGAAGTCAGGAAAGACGTAGGTAATTAGCAGTTCGGGGTTGGGCATATTTCGTTGAGCTTCAGATGCACCGGCTGACAGTGGCTTGTGCAGTGGTTGATAACCATCATGCCCGGAAGCTACCACTTGTTGTGTGGAAATTGATGGTGCTGGGGCGTTTGTGGTGGTCATGATTAACAAACTACCTCAAGGATAGGATTGACAACTCCAAGATAGATTACAGTTCTGAACGTTTCGATGTGCGTAAGCCAAGGTTAAGGATCTTTTCAAGTTCCGGATTACCAGAATAGTAGGAATTACCAATCAACAGATCAGTGATGTGGTTCTATCAATGGCAAGAATCAGATGACTTATAGGAACCTGGGTCGTATGCAGGCTCCAATATACCCCAGTTATTCAGCTATTCAAGGCGCAACGGAAATATTAGTCAGCGCCAATTGCTATTGCGGTTAAATAATTATAATTTTAGATCTGGTAAACTGGTTGTCAATACCTACCGATCAGTTGTAACCAATCGAGCGAAAGTTGTTGGCCAAGTCTTGGTGATTTGGTTGTAGGAATTTGATATGAGGGGATGTGGGGATCCATAATCAAGTTTCATCCGAGTCTGTTAGCAACCACCACGTGAAGTAAGGGTGGTTCGAGTTTTGGGCTCTGGTATCTTCAAGAATTTCGTTTACTTCGCCTACTTGAGAAAGCTGAGTTTCGAGCTGCCCCAACCTGGGCATGGCACCTCGGGTTTAATAATTGAAATCCATAGTTGACAACTAAATTTAGAAAGATGGAACTTTTGACGAGGCATGGCTCTAATATGATCGCGTTTACTTGTAATGAACGTGGTGGTACAATGGGAATATTGAGATGTTGCAAAAAAATTATTTATGTAGATTTTGATACTTTTTCAAAAAATTGACGGTTCTGGACTGCGAAAATAAAAATCCCCTACAACGCTTGTCAACAAGTATTGGTAGAAATGTATCAAGTAATGATATAGAGCGTCTTAAGCTAACTCCCAAATACATTTCAATGGTGACTAGTGCCGATAATCCCGTAGTTTGCACCCAAACGGTCTATTTATATCCATGCATTTGGCTAGAAAAAGAGTTTTTAAGCCACTCCAAACCCGGATGCAAAGCCGACAGAGTTAACCATTTCTGGCTTGACCGTTGATATTAATTGTAGAGTAAATAAGAGTGAGCTTATGACATTTCAAAGAGACTGGTACAACCAAAGAAACAGGTTCAAAGCGCGCACTGATTACTTCTATATGCCATTAGATTGCTTGATGAAGGAGCTAGTCATTACAACTTTTCAACTGGATGATTATCTTGAACCCCTTTATCTTCCGAAAAATCCGTCGAAGTGGATTTCTCACAATTTAGGCATTTTACATTTCCAGTCGCTTAAACCGGGCTCCTTACATAATGTTTGAGTAAATAGGGTGTAACAAGAAGTTTGAGATCCGCAACCAGTATTATTAATTGAAGGAGAATTCAGGTTATCAAAATCAATTACATAGTGTGTTGAGACAGAATTTGGTTATATAAATCTGTGGACGATAATTGACGTTTCTATAAGCCAACAAATTGAGAAGTGCGTCACCAATTCATTTAACAATTACACTGGTTTGAAGTTATTAGTCACAAATACCTATAAAGGATTGTCCAAGGAATGATTTTAATATATCAAAATTATTTGATATATAATACTTCTCCAATCATTGCTCAGCACCCTTCGCGATTTTTATTCCTTATTCCATAAATTGTACTGACCCACACAGAATAACTAGCATTTCACAGCTCAGACTAAACCAAATTCGTATTGGTACATCTTCTCGATGATATGAGTTTCTTTGTTCTCGACAACTTGAACTTCACACTGCTACGGCAAGCATACGAAGTAATTAATTGGTGAAATCCGAAAAAAATGCTATGTATAATAAGCGTGAAAATACTGGTAGTGTGGAGACGTACTGAAGTAGTAATATTTGTTTATTCCGGCCTGGTAAAGGTTTGGCAAACATGAATCTATACACCAACGATATCTCTTTACAGACTACTAAAATATTTTCAAGTGTAGAAATACTAGTATTCATATTCATAAATAATATTAATGAAAACAAGCTTTTCTTTGCGTAAGAGAACGTTTTCAATAATCAACAAACGTATCAGTTTTACGATCGTTTTCTTTGACCTAGTACGATACAACCATAAACTTTGGTGCGGTAGAAAGCTCTCAACTGATGAATCTCAATGAGATAAGCTGTTGTCAAACGGCCATCACACTCTATTGCGTTGTTTGCAACTTGTTGTGTGTCAGTCGACAAGCTTGCTTCCTCTACTTAAATTTTTTTTTTTTTACAAATCCGTGTATTATAATCTATCTACTAGTTTTATGCCAGTTATCTAATGATAACCTAG